>JAGFNQ010002251.1:428951-535024 GCA_024364735.1 Boesenbergia rotunda | reverse complement strand
TGGAGCACGAATTGATTTTGGTGTGTGGAGATCTTCTTGAGGTGAGCTCCAAACCATTGCTCTGATTGTTTGATTTGGTTCTGCCACTGTGGGTGAAACTGAGATTTGGAGTAGGTCACACTGTGGTCGACTGATCAAGTACATAGATCCTCCTCTTTTGGGTTGGTCGGCTGGATTGGAGCAAGGAGGTTTGTCGGCAACACAAGAATCAGGTAAGGAATTGTGCAGGTATCAGTGTGATCCTTAATCCATTGTAGGATTGAGATGGTTTCCCTATTATGAAATGATTTTATTGAGTTTTAGAGTTAATCACTTGTGTTGTCTATTCTCAGATTATAGATCTTGGGGTTTGTATCTGGGGGTTGAGATTGGGTCTAGTATGAAACTTAACCCTAATGATCTAAGTGTGTTGGATTCGAATTGAGGGTTGGACCTAATTTCAATTACAAGGAGTAATTAGAAACCGTGCCATTTAATCAGGCATAATTAAATGAAAAGGGGACAACTGAGTTAAACCCTAATACGGATTAGAAATTTAATTAGTTAGCTACTATTTGTTTGTAATAGCTGATTAAATAAATCCTTGATACAGGAGCTTGATCGGATTTATTGCTACTTATTTTGACGGGTGGTTCTGTCTCGATTGATACGGACTTCACTTACTTGGAGGCGGGTACCCTTTGACTTATCTCTTTTGATATTGTCATGTTGTTATGCATAGACTGTTATAGATAGCAGTAAGATTATATGCTATCCTGGTTTATTATGCTTGTTCTGGATGCTTGTTGTTTATCCCTGAGTTATTATGCTGTTAGTTCCATACAGTCTCAGGTATTGTCATCTCTATATGTATGCTTAGAGATCGTGATGTATCCCCTACATTTGACCTTGATGGATCTGTAGTTTCCGGCCAGTATACCTTGTAGGTTATCTGTATTTCGTGTGATAGGATTCAGACTGAGACCTAGTATACTGAGGACTTGGTGAGGGAGGTATGTGTATCTATCATACAACATCCTTGCATTGTTGCATGCCGGCGATCAGCGACTCCCTTGTGGTTGAGCCTATCGTCTTCCGATACATGATATGCGCACACGGCCACTCATGGGTTAGTGGATACCGTAGGATGTGCGCATTTGCCCTGTATTGCTCCGTTCGGCCACTATTTGGAGAGTGAGCGCGGGCGTGGTAGCAGCCAGGGATCCTTTCTCGTACTGAGCCACGAGGAGATGAGAGCTTGACTCCCCCATTGCTTGGGGTAGGAGCGGAGTCTCCACCAACATCCTGTCCACCCGGTCACCTAGGAGCAGTGATAGCAGGGTGCGTACAGTTGTCATAACCCTACCCTTTCAGACGTCCCTATGACAGGTGTACGTTGATCTGACTGGTGTCAGGGGTGACACATGTCATTGCACCATGTGCATATTTTGCATCGTGCATTGTTTGCTGCACTTGATTTCTGCACTTGTTTGACATTGCATATTCTGGAGACTTGTTATCTGAGATTATATGTCTATTGGTATTCCATTGGTATTTATTACCCTTTTTACAGGTTAGATGGATTCAGGTGTGTATCTACCTCAGTATGTTCAGTACTAGTCTTTCCTTACTGTTGATATGAGACTGTATTAGCTGAACTTTTATTGTTAGTATAACTTTCTATGCATATCTGTTGGGTATTCGCTGAGTTATGGACTCACCCCGTTGCCATATATTTTTATTTCAGGGTGATGCCTGCCGGGAGAGCCCTAGCCGCCAGTCCCCAGCTCGAGAGGAGCTTTGCTTTGTTTTAGTTTGCGTTGATTTACGGTTGTGGACCCTATGTTATATACTTTGCTTCCGTTGCCATGTTTTGGACATGTATTCATGTTTTATTCGATGGTATTGTACTTTTGAGTCCTATGTTGGACCTCGTGGGGTTTTGGCTTTGTTCCTGCCCCCTGGCAGCTCAGGTGAGTTCGTACTTTGGTTTTACGATGGTTATAATCATTTAACTGTTGTTTCTGCATAGATTTGAGGCCTGAGGCCATTTAACTGCGTGGTTGTGCTATTTATATCTGTGTGTATGTGTAAATTGTCCGCCGGACAGGGGAGGTGCTGTCCGATTTTCTATTGGATCAGCGGCTCCAGGGTCTCGGGGCGTGACAAGCAAACAAAAGGAATGCGATAAAACTTACATGATGGTCCTAAATCTTTAAATTGAACATCTATTTTCCTTACTTACAAGGAGTCAAGTATGCAAACTCAATACAAGTGTATGTAGGTGTTCAACACATCATTTCTAAGTGGGGATCACGATGACTCTATATGCCAACAAAACGTAAATTTTCTTACAAAGATTCAAGTATTATTATAGTCATGACAACAAAGAAGTTTAACAATGTAGTTAAGATTTAATCTGACCACTCAATTTCCTAGGCAATTCAAGTCTCCAAAGGATAAAGTTACAAGTGGGAGACCACGGGTCACTATCTAGTGTTTGGTTTGCTGAGATCAGCAGACATACTATATCCAGATAAGGAAGCCTATGTTCACATAAATCTTGAACTTTCATGCAAGCATCGATTCCTAAAACACATCTTGCTTGTGTGTCACTCTTGTCTCCTACTCATTACCTCATTGATGTGCACGGTGATTGCCCCTTCAACATTTGAAGGAAATTATTAATCGAGGGTCTATGCGAACACCATTTCCTTTGTCTCCCTTATCACATCTTTGTTAGTTCCTTTCGTTGGCTTGGGTTCTTGTGCCCTTCTTGCAAATAAAGGAAATTGTTAATTTTCATCAAGTTGCAATTGCACCTGGAATGCACCACCTGGCAACTGACTCCATGCAAAAGCATTGTATAGATTCAATTGTCACACAAGTTCCATGTGAGATGGAGAAGAATAGATCCAAACCTCTAAAAACTGAGAAATAGGGAGTTTTTCCATCCTTTCAATAGACTTCCAAATGGAGACACAAATGAGTTTGACCCTTCATTCCCATGGTGGACACATATTTCATCTCACATCAGTATTAAGGTTGCATGTTGATTTCATAGAGGGAGGACAAAGGAAACAAAGGCTTTCATGAAATGCATAAACTCAGAAAACAAAAGAAAAGAATAATAAAAAATTTAGGTACACCTAATCAAGAAATCATTTTGTAGATATAAAGGAAACAAAACTAAGCTTACCTGGTCTACCAGAAAGTGTATTTCCTGTACCCTGCATTATAGAGTAGTTATTTCAGCATTATCAAAATGTAAGCAAGTCTAAATCCAAACTAAGTTCCATGATCGATGGGACTACCTGTGAATATATTCGTCTGGCCCCTTCCAACTGTGATATCTCTGCGTCACAGGTAATGGCTGACTCAAGCACCTCAGGAGTACTGACAAAACGAACAAACCTGCGGCCAATAACTATTCTAAGCAAATTGGACAGAAGATTCTATTAAGCACTGAAGGATCAAGGAGTAAAACAAGCCGTAGCTCATTGCCTAAAGACCTAATTTGACCAGCATTGATTTACGACATTATCTCAACTGAACCTTTCCAGAGTTCCTTTATTAAACCATCCGTTGCCACTCGTTGATCCGTCAACTTCCAGTTTTATCATCTTGTCTGAACACGCAGCCTGCTCTTCTGCAACCTTCAAATGTGTGAGGAATGGCTTTAAGAAACCAGAAGCAATCTTCTCGGTCCTCCCATTTCCAGATACAAACAGCTCGCATCTGCAAAATGTGTTTTTTTTTCAGTTCAAGCAACTACTAAAAATCGAACCCAAAACTCATCTTGAAGGTGGATTTCACCTTGACAGCCCTGGCGAGAGCTCAAATACAGCACAGTCAAGAGGAGTGTCAGAGTTCATCTTCTTAGCCCGAAAAAACTGCTTCCTTATCCGTTCACCACCAACACCACACGATCAAAAAACCCGACGCCCTCGAGCCCTACAATATGGCAGACATGCGACCTATCCAGTAAAACTCGTTGCCATGCCAGTCTGATTCCACGAGCGACACTATAAATCAAGAAAAATCACAACTTGCAAACCTCGAAGCTCGATTCAGATCTACCAGATCAAGCCAGCAACGAGCATTCGCTTATAGATTTAGCCGACTCACCACTGACTACCACAATGCTGGAGCATCATGAGGCGGGGGAGTCCAAGGACCCCGAGACCGGCCGATCGAGATATTGAGATGCTGGCAAGATGGAAGGGCCGTAGGAAGGTCCCAAGCATGGACCTCGTCGGGTTCTCCAGGCGTCTTCTGCCTCGATCTGGGATCCCAGCAACCGTGGGCGGGGTAGGTAGAAAGAGATCGAGAGGTGAGGGCAATGGAGGAACGTCGAAAGACCGACACGGAACAAGATGAGAACAATGGACAAAGAAAAGGGCAGGAGGCAGAGGCAGGGCAGGCGGTAGCTTTACTCTCCCGCCGCTGTCTGAAGTCGAAGACGAGAACAGAGAGAGGCGAGGAGTCGAGCAGAGAGAGTGCCGTGGCATTTGATGGACAGCTTTTTTTAGTAGCTCTAGATGGATTAGAGTACCGAGAATACCCCTATAAGGTAAAGAAATTTACATGTTTTCAAGAAATTTAACGAAGTAAATAAAATTGGATATATTTTGAGTCTCAATACAATTGTGTGCGTCCATTTGTAATTAAAATTAACGTGTATAATATAATGGACGAATATGTATAAATTTTATAAAATAAATATTTACTATTAAATAATTAAATAATAATATTTAATTATAGTATGATTTATTTTATAAAAATGCTTTAAATTATATTTACTTTGTAAGTGTATTTAATATAGATTTATTTTATCACATTTTTTTAATTTTGTGGAAACATAATAATTTTATTAATTTATTAGAAATGTATGCATTGCGTAAACAAATTTGCATGGAAAATGTTAAGTATGCTTTTATTTTTATCTTTATGTTATTGAGTTCATCATTTATTACTATATTACTAGTGTAATATCCATGCGATATACGAGAATCTTACACAATTTAAATAACATATTTAATGATAATATATATATATATATGTCAATTTTTATTATTAAATAAAAAATTAAAATGAAAAGTAATTTTGTTCCATCATAAATTAATGTCAATATAAGATATAGTATTATTTTTTATAATATAAGATATTATTGGTGATCATAAGTTTTATAAGGGTGGTGGATGTGAATGCGATCTAAAGTTTGCTTTGTTGGCTTGTGATGATAAATAGTATTCTTATGAGTAAGAAACTATATGAATTGGTCTACTATTTGCAAGATCTTGATATATTACTCATGTGATGCACGAGAATATTACACAATCAAAACAAAATGTTTAATGACAATAAATATATGTCAACTTTTATTATTGAATGAAAAAATAAAATGAAAAGCAAGTTTATTCAATCACCAAATGATCGAACTTGTGTCGAACTCGAGCTTAGAGACAACGAACTGAGCATGAACTCAAACGTCTTACTGTTCAGCTCGGTTCGATTACACCCCTATACAATACTAGATTAGCATAACAACAACAATAATAATGTAAAATAGTATTGACAAAACTATACTTAGGTTTACCAAAATCTGTTGGTCTGGTAGACCGCGCTTGGAGTTAACTCCTCTAAGACTTCTTATTACCTAAAGTTATCCCTTTTAGGATTTTCTCTTTGCTTAGAGTTTACTTCTCTAAGACTTTTCACTACCTAGGGTTCACTCCCCTATAGTTTCCCCTTGCTTAGAGTTCACTCATGCAAGACTTCTCACTGCCTAGGGTTCACTCTCCTAGGGTCTTCCCTTTATTTGAAATTCACTCCTCCAGGGCTTGTCACTACTTAGGGTTCACTCCTCTAGGATTTTTCCTTTATCTAGAGTTCACTCCTCCAAGATTTCTCACTTGCCTAACCTTCAACTATGATTAGTCACTCGGTAGACTTCTTACCCTTGCTATCATCCTGTCAACTTTGATCTCACTAGAGACCATTAAACATATTATCAAGCAAACATCAAAACCTATGGAAGTCGATTGCACAAATAGAATGTTCTCTCGATGCACCCCCCATACCCATCCATTCAGGGAGAAACTTTAATACTTGTATTAGAGGAGCAGCAGTTAGGTCGTTGGGAGGTCGTTGGGCGTGTGGGGATTCTTCCGACTGGGAGGTCATTAAGCGCATGGGATTTGCACTTATAACTTAGTCGAGAGATACGAGAGTCTGGATTTTGCCAACAAAGAGGTCGTTGGGTGCATGGGGATCGCACTTATAACTTGGTCGAGTGATATGAGAGTTTGGATTTTGCCGACTGAGAGGTTGTTAGGTGCGTGGGGACCATGATTATAACTTGGCTATAGACTAAGTGAAACAGTGTCATCTCCGTACTCTCCAGGGCATGGTTCAGTAGGTTCATAAGACATTCGGTAATTCCTTGACCCATTTACCTCTCGCGTCGTCGAATTTGATTTTTAATCCTCTAATAATATCCTAATATGTAACCTTCGCTTGACTATTGCTTTAGGGATATGCCACATAAGTGAAGGCTTGTAGAATGTCAAGTCAAAACATTCACATCATTCTCTAATTTTGTGTCCTTGGAACTGTCGTCCATTGTCGAAGACCAGCTTATAAGGGACTCTAAATTGGCACAAGATATTGATCCGCAAGAATTTAATGACTTTAGCCTTTATCCAGCCGAGACTTTAGCCTTTATCCACTTGGAGAAATAATCTACTGCTACAAGTATGAACTTTTATTGAGTATGGATAGTTGGGAAGGGGCCCACGATGTCTATCCCCCATTGGTCGAATGGACAAGAGACTAGAGAGGTCTTTAAGGGCTCGGTTAGGCGATGAGAAATGTTCTAATGTTTTTTATAGGAAGTACATGTGGCCACCATCCGAGCGGAATCAACCTGCATTGTGGGTCAAAACTATCCTGTTAATAATATCCTCCTAGCAAGCACTCGACCTCTAGCATAACTGCCACAGCAACCCTAATACACTTCTTGTAAAATATATTTGATGCCTTTTGGTCCAATACACTTGAGCAATGAGCGAGAAAATGCTCGTTTGTATAACTAATCGCTATAAGAGTGAAGTGACTACCCCTTCTTTTGAGGTCCTGAGCTTGCTCTGCGTCGATCGATAGAATTCCCTGCTAAAGGTATGAAATTAGCCGGGCTCACCAATCGATTTGCTCTTCTCTATTTTCTTGTTAATCGATACGGGCTATCATAGGGTCTATACCATTGATTTGTCTAACACCCAAATAGATAATAAATTGGTCATTTTTGCTAGTTCGTCTACCTTCTGATTATCCATTAGGGAGATCTTATGTAGTTTGACTTCTTGAAAATCAGCCTTGAGTTTTTCATAAGCTTTGATATACATTTTAAGTCTTTCACTATTGACTTCAAAATTCCCCACCAATTGTTGGGCTTCTAACTGAGAATCTGAGTGGATTGTTATTTGAATTGCTCTCACATGCTTTGATGCTTGAAGCCTTGCTAGCAAAGCCTCATATTCGACTTAGCAGAATGGACAACTATATTATGTCCTCTTGATGGGATATTAACAGAATTCCCACGTCACTATCTTGCCAAGTAGAGGACTCATCCACATACATTTTTCACGTGCCCTTTGGCTCCGCACTATGGACCTCGGTTAGAAAATCAACTAGGGCTTAGGCTTTGATAGTCATTTGGGGCTACTACTCTATATCATATTCGCTTAATTCTGTAGTCTACTTGATCAATTTCCCTGAAGCTTCTGAATTAAGTAGCGCACTTTGCCCAAGGTATTATTGGTGAGGACTATGACTAGTGAGAAAGAAAATAAGGACGTAGACGGCGAATAGTCAAAACTATACCATAAGCTAGTTTTTTAAGAAAAGTGTACCAACACTCAACACCTTTTAATAGATGTCTAAAAAAATATACGAGCTGTTGTACATTGTTATCTTGCTTAATGAGTACTGATCCAACAACCTCCTCAGTAGCGAATAAGTATAACCATAGTTGCTCTTCGACTACAGGCTTGGAAAGGGATGGTAGAGCCGTCAAGTACTCCTTGAGTTCCATAATCTCCTTGTTGCAATCTTCACCTCATTGGATTTTGGCAGCCTGGCCGAAGTACTTTGAAGAAAGGGAGAGGCTAGTCGGCTGACTAGGAAATAAATTGGGAGATTATGGTGATCCGACCCACCAGTCACTTGACTTTTTAAAGATTTTGCAGTGCGTTCATGTTTTTGAGTGCTTGGACTTTCTCAGGGTTGACCTCAATCACCTATTAGTAATAATATAGCTGAGGAACCGGCCTTCCCTCGCTCCTAATAGATATTTATTTGAATTTAACTTGAGCCCGTACTTCCATATGGTACTGCAAGTTTCTTCTATATCTGCAATTAAATCCACCACTTGGGTAGATTTGACCAGGATGTTGTCCACGTGAACTTTAATATTCCTTCTGATATGCTACTGGAAGACTTTGCCTATGAGCCATTGATAGGTTGCTCTTACGTTCTTTAGTCTGAATGTTATAATATTGTACCAGAAAGCATCATTGAAAGTAATGAAACTAACACTTTTATTGGTCTTCTAGAGTGAGAGGGATTTGATGATATCCTTGGTAGGCAACTAGCATGAAGATTAACTCGCTTTCAGAAGTAGAATCAATTATTTGGCTGATACAGGTGAGGGGATAGCAATCTTTTGGGCACATCATATTGAGATCATGAAAATCGATGTAGACTTGTCATTTGTCATCCAGTTTGGCCACCAGTACCACACTGGCGAGCCAGACTTGAAATTGAACTTCTCGAATATGCCCGGCTTCTAGCAACTTGTTAAATTCCACTTGGATGATTTTATTTTGGTCTGCCATGAAATCTCTCTTCTTTTGCTTGATTGCCCTGGCATTTGGAGGGATGTGGAGTCGATACTCCATCACAGTTGGAGCAATGCCCGTGATTTCCTGCGGCGACCAAGTAAAGATGTCCCTATTCTTGGATAACCATGCTACCAGGCTCTTTTTCAATTCCAGAGGGAGATCGGTTGCGATCCGAGTGACTCCTGGCTGATCGGGGTGGATTTGTACCTCTTCTTAACCTTCGATCTTATGGACTATGGGCTCCTTTTATATGGCGTGCACTCCTACTGATTGAATCTTTTAGGCATTATGCGCCTTTGTCTTGACAATGCCCACTAGTTAATCTCCTCTTACTTCGTTCACCTGACCTTTTACTGGAAATTTTACCTTCAAGCAAAAAGTGGAGATTATCGCCTGGAATTCATGTAGAGCGGACATTTCCAGAATGATGTTATAGGTCGAGGGAGCATCTACCACTATGAAGGTGGTTCTCCGAGTCCTTGTTAGGGACTTTGTGTTGGTCCATACAGGCCGCCAGAAGGGGGGTGAATAGCCTTGCAAATAAAAACTATATCTTTTGCTAACTCTTTTCAAAGATAATAGATTAGTTTAAGCAGTTAAAAAAATATAATAACTATAAAAAGAAGAAGTTTGAAGTCACTTGGTTGCAACCAGAATGGTTGCTAATCCAAGATAGTGAAAGCATACTAAATTACTCCTTCGTTATAGGCGGAAAAACCTCTTACAGACTCTTGAAAGTTTATAAAGAACTAGGCAGGAAATTTTTACTTGATTAAACTAATCCAAGTCCTGGTTACTCGGTATCAGCCCTTGTCGCTCCTTGTGGGTGGAGAAACCTCGCCACAGCACCTCGACAATCCCTGAGCACCAAGACTACTATCTGATTTTTAACCAAGACCAAATTCATCAAGAGTTTCAGCCACTGTGAAGTTCTCTTTAAATAGAACTAAGGGCTGATAACTCGCCACCGTGAAGTCCAGGGCAGTCGACTGCCCGGCCCCCAACCAAATCCGACCGTTACACGCCTAACGTTCGAATTTTGGTTGCTACCAGTCGACTGCTCCCAGGGCAGTCGACTGGTCCAGGGTCCAGAGTCTACTGTGAGTTTCTGTTTGTGCTGGCAGTCGACTGTTATAACACCAGTCGACTGCCCAGCCTCTACAAACACTCTTCCTCACTCTCTTGACCCTCGTCGACATGTGCCTTCAAGCATACTCCCTTGGCTTTCTCCTTGATGTTCTCTTCCACCGGCTATCGTCCCTCGGATGCGCACGCAAGTCCTCGACTTGCCTCCATGCCACCCTTCACGTGTACCCTTTGAAGTCCACTTCTCAGCTTGCCCTTGGAGTCATCTTCCCTCGGCTCTCGTCCCTTTACGACTTTGCTGACTCTTCACCAGCAATCTTGACTATTGCCTTCGCGCCCTCTTCGTCTTCGGCCCTCGTCCCTCAGATGCACACAAGCCTCCAGCTTGTCTCCATGCCATCCTTCACGTACGCCTCGAAGTCCGCGCCCCTCAGCTCATCATCCTTGCTATACTAAGGTCGCTCGGGTGCACACAAGCCTCCAGCTTGTCTCCATGCCACCCTTCACTTGTACCGAAGCCGTCCAGCTCAGTCAATATGTGTAACCTGTACAACCTGCACACTCACATACACATATTAATACACAAGGGAAAATCTAACTTAAACCCTTTACCCAAACATCAAAACACTTAGTCACTTCGGACAACAGATTGACTCAACAGTTATTTCTTCCTAGGTCTATGGGTATTTATAGCCCAAAAATTGAAGTTATAATTATACTGATGTGGACATGAGGCACCTCAGTTGGATTAGATTTTATCCACGACGCTAACGGTAATTGTTGATAGAGTTTAGTTTGAGGTGCCTCAGTTCTAACCTGAGGTGCCTCGGTTCTGATCTGAGGTGCCTCAATTTCAAACTGAGGCGCCTTAGTTCTACTTTTGCGTGGTGATCGGATTGATAAACTGAGGACGCCTTCGAAGGCATTTGAAGTGTCTCAGTTGACCTTTTGGTTAAAGTCAACTCTCATGCTGACTTTTCCATCTTTCATCCGCATGGATAATTTTCGGCCAACCAGAGTTAGACTCACTCGAACCTGACTCCGACCTTCTCCTCGAACAGGCTTCGTCCCTAGCTTCTCATCCCTTGGACGTCATACACACCCTTCTCATCCACCAGTATACTCTTCCGCAGTCTTTGTGCCCCTCAGATTCATCGAGCCCTTCGGCTCCCTTCCCATGTCATCCTTCTCATCTGTTGCATTTTCAGCTTGACTTTCTGTGCTCCTAAGCTCCTGCTCACTTAGACATAGGGATCAAACACAACCAGAACCTAACTTGACTTGGTTGATCATATCAAAACTAATCCGGGGTACTTATACTTTACTCCCAGGGAGACGACCAATTGGGCTTGGCTAAGCAACTATACAAGGCCATGGCCATAAGTGGAGCTCGAAGACTGTCTTGAAAAGGACATTCATAGAGCTTCCTGTCTCCATAAAACTCTAGATACCTCACAATTGGCGATGATGACCTTGGTGATCAAGGCATTATCATGGGGGAGTTCTATCCCTTGAGGTGTTGAGGACCAAAGTTGATCTGGAAGCCTTCCGCTTGCTCTCGGCTAGAGCCAACCGAGTGGATTTTGAGCTGGCAACCATTAGTTTTCCTTGCTCGATGGAGTCTCCGTTAGTGGAGCCTCCGGAGATTATACCAATCTTTCTCACAATAGTATTGCTCAGATTTTCTTCTTGCCTAGTCTGAGTAGACTCTGCGCCTTCATTTGGTAGGGCTTCACCGCACAGTACTTGCGAAGTGTTGACTTGTTGATCAGCTGTGTCGATGCTTAGTGCCAGAAATCTGATTGGCTAAGGAGCAGTTTGGGGATTATTGACCTTGCTCATCCGTTTGGTGCTTTTCCTGGGAACTAATAGCAATCCTCGTATTGTGAGATTTGGACTTGTGGTAGGTACAAAAAGTGGGTATCTAGTGACGAGGCTCGGCAAATGTGGTCCGTGTCAATTCCACGTGTTGTACTACCCTTCCTTCTTGAGCCAAGAGGAGAGGACTTGGCTAGTGCTCTATGTGATGCATGAGAGATGGAGGGGCTTTGCTCTCAGCTTGGAAGGAGGAAGCTAGGGCAGCTATTTTTTTTTTTTTTGAACATCTTGAGCTTCTTCGACGTTAATGTATTTGATCGTTTGCCCCAATGGGCTATCAAAATCCTTGGGGGCTTCCTCACAGAGAATGAAAGAAGTCTCCGTCAATGAGTTCTTGTGAAAAGATACTCACCATTATTTCTGAAGTGATGGAAGGAAGATCCATAGCTATTTGATTGAACTACCTTATATAAGCTTTTAAGGACTCCTTGTTCCCTGCTTGAGGGCAAACAAGTTCAAGTTTGTCTTATGGTACCTTCGATTCTTGGTAAAATGGTGAACGAAGACCTTCATGAAGTATTTGAAGTACGTGATGGAACCAGCAGGGAGCCTATCAAACCATCTCTATGTCGAGCCCAAGAGGCTTGTTAAAAACATTCGGCATTTGACACAATTAGTGTACTACTGCAGTAAGACGACATTCTTAAATTTGTGGAGATGGTTTTCGAGATCGGTGGAACCTCCATATTCTCTGACCGGCAAGGCTTGAAAACACTTTGGTAGCTTATCTCCAAGGATTACTTGAGGGAAAGGCCCGCTTGCCCGCTCAGGTGAATTGTTGGGAGCGGGGGCCTTGCCTTGCTTTTATCAGTGGCTTGTGGTCCCTCAGATATGTTGTAGGTGCTTTTGAAAGGGAGGGATTTGTTGTTTGTTGCTTCTGTGCAAGCGCTTGTGTCTTAGCCATCACAAGCAAGTTGAGACCCTCTTGTAACAAAGTGATGATTGTAAATTTCTCGGTGTCATCCATCCTCACATTCCAGATCAGGCATAGTGTTTTTCATAAACGGTGTCAAATTTGATCTCGTCTGGAATCTATGATGATGGGTACCGATGAGGTGTCAGTTGTATTGACTGGAAGAAGATTTCGAGCTGGAGATGCCCTTGAGCACAATTAGAAGAAAAAGGGAGAAGATCATTTGTAAGCAGACCGGGGGGGGGGGTCCTTGGTGTGATTATTCTGATGATCAAGTCAGTGCAGTGAACGGAAAAATGGAAGAAGAACAGTAGAGTATGCGTGAGTTTGTGGACTCATGTACCTGCGCCAACGAAGGACCCCTTTTATAATACCCCTATAATCTCTACGTTAATGAGGCATCACATACCTGTTAGACATCATGTCTAGTCGCCATATTTCTATTATATCCAACAGTCTCATCATAGGTATGGGAGGAGTATCTCGTATCTATGCAAAAATACGATCTTACTGACTTTCTAACAAACTCATGTGGAGTATTAATGATAAAATGAGTTTGTGGGTCAAAAGGCCTACTGTGTTGATGAGAGTTTTATCTAACTAATAAGGTAATAGGTCGAGGGCAGGAACCCAGTCTTTGATTATGGGTAACTCTGATGATAGCCAAGTTTGGAGCTAGATCTCAAAGGTATTCGAGTGGGAAGCTAGGCCCTGAAGGTTATCCCAAGTGGGGAGCTGAGCTCCTGGGATGTCCTATTGGTATTATCCGATCGGAGTGTAATGGAGAGTAGAGCCCCAAAGTATCTGAGTGGGGAGTTGAGCTCCAAAAGTATCTGAGTGGAGAGTTGGGCTCTTAGGATGCCCGATCAACATTATCCGATCGGAACATAATGAGGAGTAGAGCTCCAAAAATATTCGAGTGGGGAGCTAGCCCTTGGATATTCGATCGGTATTATCCGATCGACATTAGCCATTCAATGCTAGTTGTAGTTGGTTGGCGCAGGAGAGTCTACCAGATAGGCTATTAAGTTCACCTACCTAGAACTTGTAACCACCATAATCCCGACATGTTAACCTTTGAGACCTTCCCATTATTCATCGTATCGTCAACATTGGGGTACCTTTTAGTCCATCTCAATATTCGGTAGAAAATAGCCAAACTTATTACCATCATCTAGCCTTTGAAATCGGCCGATACAAAACCAAATCATCCATTCAACGGCGATCAATTTGCTCCGCAGAAGGGAACTATGCGGTCATCGTATTGGCCTTCACTCGGCCTCTTAAGAAAGCGGTGGCTTTCTGGCTCGCCAAACACTCCTCGATCTGTCTCTCACTCACTCGCACGCACGCACGCACGCACCCTCTGCGCGAATGTTGAATTCCGCAGTGGCGACTCGCCGCCTCCTCTCTACCCTCGCTTCCAGATCCCGCATCACGGCCGCGGGACCGACAGCCCTCCGACGCCTTTCCAGCGACGTGCCTCCTCTTCCCCACCTCAGCCGATCCCTTCCGAGGAACAGACGCGGCCGCAGAAGGAGACCCCGGAAGGGGTGTCGCCGATGGAGGCTACACGAATCGCGAAGGATGACGGTGAGGCCCGGAGGAATGATAACCACTCGAGGCCAAATGAAAGTTCGGCAGGTAAGTACGAGGAGACGCAAGCTCGTGTGTTCATCGCAGCACTTCCTCACGCGGTAAGTATTTGATCCTCTTCTATGCGAAAATTTGAGCTCCTGTCGTTCCTCAACCTAGATTTTTTTTTTTCTGTGTCTTAGGCAAGGTTAGGGTGGACGGAGTCGGCTCTGATCGCTGGGGCAAGGGATGTGGGCGTATCCCCGGCCATCATCGGCTCTATTCCTCGTAAGGATGCGGCACTTGTCGAGGTAATCAAATTCAGATGTGCTCCACCTGTATTTCACATATTTTTATCTTTGGTCCTAATGATGCAATCAATCTCGTTTTCGCTGCTCCACACATCCCACATAATATCTCGGATGCCAGTCAACTAGGGATCTATGTGCATTAGACAATGTAGCCTGCAGCAGAACAACTAAATAAAATATAACAAACACAAACCTATAACCGCAATGATTTCTGTGGAAGCCTCAAGACAAAGAGAAAATCGCAGTGGGGATGAAGATGAAAAGCACTAACGGTGTTAAGAAATAGAGAAGGTTGCAATATAAGCACACAAGTGGTTGATTAGCACAATAACTCTTATACTAGTGTCACTCTCATAGATAACTCAACCATCATTTGATGTATCGCTTAATGTCTCCCAACAATTTGTCACACATAACGCCACCACAAATTCTAAGGGAACACAATGAAATGAAGGGAAACACAAAGGAGGAACAACCTTATGATCTCTCAACAATGTTTTTACACATCATGCCACCATAAATTCTAAACTAACATGATGTATTTGAGGAAAACACAATGGGATAATCTAATGATTATCATATCAAGCATCAAGACAGCATGTAAGCGCTGGTTACATGCTACAAAGAGTATTTCCACTTCCAATGACTAGACAAGTTCTGACTTCAGACTCTCAAACAATATGTATTTTTGCCAATTCAATAAGGACCAACCTAGTGACCTTCTTCAATTCTACTTACCCAACAAGTTTCATGCTTTCTGCAGTTCTAATTTAGTAGCCTTCTCAACACAACTCCATTTAAATTGACCCTCAAGTGCCAGCAAAAAATGAAAATCACATCAATGCCTAAATTGCTTTTGAATGGATCTGATTTCTCAGGCTAAATCAACTATCAGGTTGATTTATTGCCAAATTACCTCAAGCATATGCTTTATGTACATTTTAGCTTAAACACTATAAGGTCGCTATTGTGAGACTTCAACAACTGATTTAGCTCATATTTGAACCACACTTAATAATTTTTCACCTTTGTTCACACAATGTCAAACATATTTGCTATCGTTTCTCCTCAATATGGTCTTTTGTGGAGTTAAGAATTGTTGTTGACACTCATTGGTTCCAAGCACTACTAGAACTTGGTGCAAAGAGGGTCTTCATGATGTATTTGCCAATTTATCATGTGTTTGTTATGTGTGCTAACCTTCTTTACAAAAACCTACGGAGAAGTATCACAAACCAAGTCATACTTCACTTATATAAATTTAACAAGGATTAACACAGAGATCATTGACCAGAGCTTTTAAACAAACTAGTTGATGACCCACACCTTGTAATGCAAATGTAAAACATATTAATTTATAATAATGCAACTTAAACTTGTCAGTGAGATAAAATTATGGTTAAGGTACTTGCACTGCAAAATTTACGTACTCAAAATGCCAGTTTACAGCTAATTTATATGAGAGTTGTTGTTTCCTCTAATCAAACTGAAATTAATTTAGCTAAACATTAGTAGCAAAATAATTAAACTTTAACCTAATACATGAATTTAATTTATTTTGTACCATACGTAATGAATTCCTTTGATGTTCAATAAACTTTGAGTAAGCATGTTGAAAATATTTTAGCATATAGTGTAGGATTGAAGATGAGTGCTAGAAAGGGGGGGGGGGGAGTTGAATACCGCGTGTTACTTTTTCACGTTTTTTGAAAACCCGAGAGATAATGCATGGAAAAGAAAAGGAAATAAAGAGCAATGATAACACACTTTCTTTTTACTTGGTTCACAGCCGACGATTGCTAGTCTAAGGCTCACACTCACTGAGTGTTTCGTTGGACAATTCACTAAAAGCTCGGCGGTTACAAAACTTTGAATAAATGAACAATAATAAAAATACCGACAAATTAGAGTAGTAGCTTGAGTGTTGTTGTCGGAGTAGTGTTTCAGAGCAGTTTTTGGAGTAACACTTGAGTATGGGAGTCGTAGAGAAAGATGTTCTTGAGGTGCTAGTCGAACTCTTCTTTAATAGGTTTTTCCAAGCGCTTGGATCCCTTCCAGCGCCTAAATCAAGGCTGATGTGGCGTGACCTTGGTGAAGCTCTATCTGTCAAAACTTATCTTGATCAGGCTCCTGGATCACTTTCGGGCGCCTGGAAGTTGACGTGCTTCAGCCAATCAGAAACTGCCATCTCATTTTCCCGTCAAGCTGGGTTTAGGGTGCTTGGATGCTCTAACTCCGATCAGCTTTGATTTCCTACATCATAGAGTTAGCACAATAGACATAATATGAAATAAAAAATTACAGATTTGATAGTCTCGGACTATTTGGTCTTGACTTTAGATTTTGCTGAAACCCTAGGTCGGACTGACGCTTATTGCCCCCTTCAAGGGAATGCGTTCTCACCTACTCCTCTTAGGAGAGATTACCTGTTTGCCAAACATCCGATCTTCCAGACCTGTTTAGACTTTTGCTCAACATCCAATCTTAACCTTCGTGACTTCTTGCTAGACGTTCGGTTCTCGACCCGCTTAGACTTCTGCCTGATGTCCTTGACTCCCATGGCTTTCCGCCTAGTGTCCTTGACCCCAGGTCTTTTCGCTCAGTGTCCTCGATCTACCAGGACTTCTGCCCGATGTCTCGATCTGTCAAACTTCTGCCCAATCCACTAGAGTAGGACTTCTTTGCCCATCCACTCGATTTGGACTTCTTTGTCTAGTCCATTCGACTGGGATTTCTTTGCCCAGTCTCAACTAGAACTTTCCTGCACACTTAATCAAGCTCATTAGACAACAATAAGTCTTAACTTTGAACCTTTGTAACATCAAAATAAGATTCGATTATCTGGTACTCCCAACATCAACATATAGTAGTATTATGTTCACATTAAAAGAACATAATTTATTTTTTATATGTAAAACTTTGATGCTTATTTTTCAATTTTTTTCTTTCTCATGTGTTTATTTTAATATTTAACAATCAAACAAAATGTTATATACCAAGATATGTACACGATCAAAACATATCGAGTCCACTGAATTTGTGTACATAACTATAGTAATTATTGTTAGAATTCTTGGTTTTTGATGGAATTTGGATGAATTAATTTTGAATATTAGTAACTACTAATTCTCTCTGTCAAATCGATTTTAAATTTTTAAAGTTGCGGTATTTGAGAAGCATTCTTAAAAAAAAAACCTAAATTTGGGACAATGCTATTAGTGTATATAATCTCACTCACCTGCAGTCACTCCATGCTTATGTTTGTTGTCTCACATCATTGCTTATGTTTGTTGTCTCACATCATCCCTTTACCATGTTTGATTTATGTTGTATTAAAAATTGCACCACATAATTAAATACCTTGAATAATAAATATTAAATCAATTGCTGGATATATGAAAGAAGCAAAAAATCAGTACTCCTGTAACTTATTTATTTTAGTATTTCATGTATTAAGTTATTTACCCTTTCAGGAAAAGAGTAATAGAGCTGAAGCTGGTATAACAAATCATGATAAACTCATTAATAGAAATTCTTTAGATCCAATGGTTATTAATTGATTGCATATCCTATAAGTTTAATTTTTTATGGTTAATATGTTTTTATTGTCAAACATATAGAATTAACACATTAAACTTAGTAATATATAATATTCAATTTGTTAGATTCTCTTTTCCCTTTGCCAAAATTTTTGGTTGTTCCATGTAGATCTCTCCTTAAACTCCGATGCAGAAAACTTTGGATTTATTTTTCAATGGGAGGAATCCTGATAGGGCGTGCACCAGTGGTCTACCTACTTGTGATGGCAGAGTTGTTTTGGTTGGATCCTACATACGCATAAAATGGCTCAGAAATAAATGCGCACTTCACATGCACCATACCAAGCCTATATGGTAGTGCTCTAACAAGTGTAGAAAAACTGACACGTAAACTGGTGCAAGGAACACAATTACCAAGATATCATGGTGCTCATGCCAGAATCCGTGAAATACAGTCCTTGGATAGGTGGCGCTAATCTTTAGCTTCACTTATGATTTAGTTGACATTTTTTTTCTTCCTGAGACATTCACAATCATAGCTACAGAAGTGTCTTTAATCATGTTCCAATTCTACTGTTATAGTGCCACTTCTTTAATCTTGTTTTGGTGATATTCTTCATCTTTTCAGTTTTTCATGGATTACTGTCTTCAAAAACTCATAGAGAAAGTTGAGTCAGGGGATGAATTGAAGAATGAACTGAAGGATTTAACTCTTAGTGATCGTCTAACAAAGCTTATTCGCATTCGGTTGGAGATGCAAGCACCTTACATAGCAAAATGGCCACAAGCACTTAGCATTCAGGTATGTGTCATTACCATATATGTTAGATAAAAGACCGTGTGAATTGTTCATGTTGGATGCTTATCTTTTTTGCTTTTTCAGGCACAACCAACGAACCTCCCTACCAGCTTTAAGCAACGGGCTGAATTGATTGATGAGATATGGCATGCAGCCGGTGATTCAGGTTCTGACTTTGACTGGTATGTGAAGCGAACAATACTGGGAGGTATATACTCGACAACTGAAGTATATATGCTCACTGATCATTCTCCAGGTTCAGTAACTCCCCTCTCTGACTTGTGCTTTTGTTACTGTTGTTTCCTACACATTTCTTAACGAAATAATTATAGAAGCTAATATTTAACCACTGCATTCAGATTTGGATTCCTTTCCCAATTATTCTGGTAGTTTTTTATTTCCTTTATGCAGTTCTGTCGATTACTAATTTGACTTATTAATTACCGGCATATTAAATTAATTAATTTGTTTGTATTATCTATCTCATGAGATCGTTGTTCTATATTACAAAGTATGAAGTCTCCTAGCTTTGTGCCATATTTAGCTTCCAAATCTATACTCGTCACTGTCACTGTGTTTCCCTTGCTTTGGTAGATTTCAGAGACACATGGGTTTTCTTGGACCGCCGTGTAAAAGATGCTTTCGACCTTCAGAAGACTGTTCAAGAAGTACTATCTCGTCGACCACTAGACATATTTCTTACATTTTTTAGATTTTATTTGCTTTCAGCATTGCATCTATTTGAAACTATAATTTGGTCATTTCTGTAGGCTGCATACTTAGCCGAGGCAGTCGGGGCAGGCGTGGGTAACACACTGAAGGGATTAATGGCAGGCATTTTTCCGGGTAGCAAATGAGGCAATGAATTTACTATAGGAATAATTTATCAAGTTGCATGATATCTCTCCCAGAGAAAACAAACTGTTGATGTCAACTTGCCTTCATCACAAACAGAAATTGAACTGTATCTATGTAGTCCAGTGAAGGACCAAATATTTGGGCGGATATAAAGTGGCAAATTTCATGTAGAGTGTGGGCAATTAGGAAGTTCCTTGTGGATCTAACCCCACCGGAAAACCCAGGGAAGAGCATGATCCTCTATAACAACCCATAAATCATTTCAGGCTTAATCATCGAGGAGTCGACCTACGGATCTAACCATGACAAAATTCACTTTTGGCTTAATCATTGGGTTGATCTAGACAAGAACATTACATGTGAGTAACGATCCCCACTTGAAGAATGGGTGTTGACTCGCAACAAAACTCACATTTGGCTTAGTCACTTAGTTGGCCATAATGAGATATGATCGGGACACATCCAGAATTTTTAGTTGAATTTAATAAATTAAAAAAATAATATAAACATAAAATATTTAGTTCATGATTTTATTTTTTTCAGTTGCATCAAATATCTAATTAATTTACGTTAACTAATTTTAAGGTGATCGATATGGTCTTATATAAATTTTCTTTCGGTCGTCAGATAAATCAGAAAACGCTTACAGTAAATGACTCATCAGTTCAATACTCTTAGGTCAATCGCTTGTCAGTCCAATGTTCTTAGGTCAATCGCTTATTAAGAAAAATTTATCTATTAGTTCACCGATCATCGAGGCTACAACTCGATTCTTAGGTGTCTAAGAAATTTGCAACTCGATCCTTAGGTGTCAGAAATTGAAAAGATGTTTTGCCGCTACACTATTGCCTCGAGGCAACTCTTGATTCTAGTTAAAATAATGATCCGTTAATCTCTAAAGTTTATCTATGACTCAAGTCGAAGAATCATTTATGATCTCATTTCTTCGTAATATTAGCATTCCTATGTATAAGATTTTCATTTTAATCTAAAGAATCATCTTAATTAGAAATCTAATAAATTAAAATTTATACTTTAGTCTCTTTCAATTGTTGAAATATGAAAGAAAAAAAAAGAATAATTTACTCCTCTTATTGTTATGAAAAATAGTTGTTTGTAAAGGGTTTATTGTTGGGGAAAAAAAATAAAAAGAAGACAGTTGCTTTTGAAAGAGAAAAAAAGATAGAGAAAAAGAGTTGTTTGTAAAAGGTTTATTGTTGGGAAAAAAAAAAAAGAAGACAATTGCTTTTGAAAGAGAAAAGAAGATAGGGAGGAAGAAGTCAAAAACAAAAAAAAATTTATCTTTTTCGTTAGCAACCTCGAATAGTTCAAGTGAGTTTGACGAAAAAAAAAAAAAAAAAGTAAGATAAAATAGGATTATTCTTATGTTGCTAATAAAATTCTAGAATACACAAAAATAGGAAGAAGATGTAAGACCCAAAGACCGAGGGTTGCTCTGGTTGTTGGAATAATGCAGCAGTCGATGCTTCGTTTTAAGAGAAAAGAAAATTCGACTGCTTCGTTATAAGAGAAAAGAAAATTCTTGTATTTGAGAAGATCAGAGAAAAAAATTATGAGTTTCATGTTGTTGGAACAGAGAAAAAGAAGAAAAAAAATTGAAAGAAGAGGAAGAGAAAAATAAAAGAAAAAAAATTATGAGTTTCATGTTGTTGGAAAAGAGAAAAAGAAGAAGAAAGAAAAAAAAATTGAAAGAAGAGGAAGAGAAAAATAAAAGAAAAAAAATTATGAGTTTCATGTTGTCGGAAAAGAGAAAAACAGAAAGAAAAAAAAGGAAAGAAGAGGAAGAGAAAAATAAAAGAGAGGAATGGGAAAAAGCACAACGGGTGCTTCGGCGTGTGTAGGGAGAAAAAAAAGAAAAGAAAAGTTTTTTTTTTAAAATATCATAATTTGTTTTAAATCGATCGAACTTGATTAAACCTTAACTTGATTTGATCATAATTTAACCAAATAAACTTCAAATTAATCTCGGTTTGAATTAACGTAATCCTTATCTCCGCGTTTACCTATTAGATTTAGTTCAATCCGGATTCAATTTTAATTTAGCACTTTCACATTTAATTCATCCGTTTATTATTATATATTTATTTTTAAAATTAATACATAACATTCTCGTTATATTTTCTCGTAAAAATGATATTTGATGGGGTTGAATACCCCATGGCGGACACGTGGGCTGAAGAAGCTAGGTGGCAAGATATAGCGAGTCTGAGCGACTCCTTTTTCGGAGCACCCGGGACCCTCTCGGGAAGGGGATCCCCTGGGGGCCTCCTTGCGGTAAATGTGCCCCGGGGATCAGATCAGCAAACCCCTCTTGGGATCACCTCGGGAAACCAGGCCCCGAAACCACCTAAGGGAAGTAAAGTGCTCGGGACCCCCCGGGCCAGAAGACCCCGAGAGCACTTCGGGGGAGCGGAACCCAAGAAGCATTCGGCCTCAAGTAACGGTCCCCTTTTCTAGGATCTGTGGATAACTTTCCCCACTATCGCGGAGTCATCATCACAACGGGTCGAACTTAATGACAGTGTGGACCGTTTCAAAGTTTATCCGGTAACCGACGAACGAGGGGACGTGACACAGATCATGGGGACGCACGAAGGCAGCTGCCACAGGTATAAAAGATATTCCAACCCCTCCGGTAAGGGGGTTACGCCTTCTCTACTACTCATATATTTTCCTTCCTTCTCTTCTTCTTCATCGAGGCACTGACTTGAGTGTCGGAGTGGGCTCTGCCGGACAACCTCCGGCGTGTTCCCCAAACGCTCGTGTTAATCTCACAGGGTGTGGAGTTCCTCCCCTAACGTCAGCATCCGCGTGGGCTGAACCCTGGTGACTAATCGTCGACGTCGATTCCTTTCGGAACAAGTTTGGCGCAGTCTGTGGGAAACCAGTAAAGCACCAGAAGGAGTACCGATGGTAGGGCCGGAGGGACAATCCATTGTCCTGACGAAGGAAGAGCTGGATCGCTTGGTGGCTAACGCCATTAAAGAGGCGCTTGAACAACACCAGATCAAGCAAGCCGCCTCGCAGCGAGGTGTTCCTATGCGGGAAGAGATCCCCAGAGTCTCCATCTCGCACTCGCGATAGTCCATCACACCACTGGGGCGATGTGACAGAACAACCCCAGATCACCGGCGAAACTCTCCCGGAGATATAGAGAAAGACTGTCACGCCCCGAGACCCAGGAGCCGCTGATCCAATAGAAAATCGGACAGCACCTCCCCTGTCTGGCGGACAATTTACACATACACAGAACATACTAGACATCACCACGCAGTTTAATTATATATATTTGGCCTCAGGCCTCAAAACTAAAACATAAACTGACCATAACACAAGGTAAATCATACCTGACTGCGGACCGGTCCGACTTATGACGAAACAACAAATACAACAACCCCTTAGGGCTCACGACACATACGACATATACATATCGCTAAAAGAAATAAAACAAATACACTACAAGTACAACACAAAACATGTCGCGATGGGTAGGGACTGACTGCTGGGCTCTTCTGGCGACTCCAAGTATTTCAACCTGAAATAAAAACATATATGGCAACGGGATGAGTCCATAACTCAACGAATACCCAACAGATATGCGTAGAAAGTTATAATAACAATAGGAGTCTACGCTGATACAGTCTCATATGAACAATAGGAAAAGGTATACTGAAGATACTGAATAAAGATACATACCAGAATCCATCTAACCTGAAAAGAGGATAATAAGTACCAAGGGAATATCAATAGACATATAATCTCAGATAACAAGTCTCCAGAATATGCATGTCAAACAAGTGCAGCAATCAAGTGCAGCAAACAATGCCCGATGCAAAATATGCACATGGTGCAATGCCATGGTCACCCCCTAACTCCAGTCAAGCCACCGAGACAGGCGATACTGTGTCGGCCGAGTGGATGGAGCTGTGACACTGTCCGTACTCTGCCATCACTGCTCCTGAGTGACCGAGAGGACAGGATGCTGGTGGAGTAAACACTCCGCCCCATATATATATGAGGGAGATATCTCTCTCATCTTCTCTGGTCTATGGGTAGAGAAGGGATCCCTGCCTGCTACCACGCTCCGAAACCACTACCCATGAGCGGACGAGCGGAGCAGTACAGAGCAAATGCACACACCCAGCGGTATCCACTAACCCATGAGTGGCCGTGTGTGCATATCATGTGCCGGAAGACGATTAGGCTCAACCACAAGGGAGTCAGCTGATCGCCGGCATGCAACAGTGCAGGTATGGTGCATGATAGATACGCATACCTCCCTCCCAAGTCCTCAGTATACTAGGTCTCAGTCTGAAATCCTATAACAGGAAATACAGGTAACCTACAAGGTATACTGGCCGAAAACTACAGATCCCTCAAGGTCAAAGGCAGGAGATACATCACGATCTCTAAGCATACATATAGATATGACACTACCTGATACTGTAGAGAACTAACAGCATAATAACTCAGGGATAAACCACAGGTATCCAGGACAGGCATAATAAACAGGGATAACCAACAAGTATCCAGAACAGGCATAATAACCAAGGATAAATAACAAGTATCCAGAACAGACATGATAACTCAGGGATAACTAACAAGTATCCAGGACAGGTATAATAACTCAGGGATAACTAATAAGTATCCAGGACAGGCATAATAACCCAGGGATAGCTAACAAGTATCCAGGACAGGTATAATAACTCAGGGATAACTAATAAGTATCCATAACAGGCATAATAACTCAAGGATAACTAACAAGTATCCAGGACAGGTATAATAACTCAGGGATAACTAACAAGTATCCAGAACAGACATGATAGCTCAGGGATAACTAACAAGTATCCAGAACAGGCATAATAAACCACCCAGTCCTCAACTAACACCTCAGTGTGCTAGGTACAGGTCTGAATTCTATATCAAGGGATACAAGTAATCTACTAGGTATACTGAAAAAGTAACCAGTGATCTATCAGTGTCAAAATGCAAGAGGGAACATATCTCTACATCTATGCACATATAAATATATACAGGGCAACTATTGAAACTGTATGAATCTAATCGGGAGATAACCTCAAGGATAAGCAGTATGTATCAAATACAGGTATACTAAGGCAGATATGACATACAATCTTACTGTTATCTATAACAAACCACGCATAGCAATATGACAATATCTAAAAGATAAGTCAAAGGGTACCCGCCTCCAGAGAGTAGAAGTAGTACGTATCAAACAAGAACCTCCCGTCCAGAAGTCCAATCAAGCTCCTGTATCAAGGATGTATTATTTAGCTATTTACACAAATACCAAATAGCTAATATAACACAACTTCATTAGGATCATCCTAATCCTAATGATCAATTCCAACATACACCAATCTCCAAAGGTATACTCCCTATTTGTCATATTACCAATACAAATCCAACCCAGAAGTGATCCCAAGTAGAGCTGCTGCCCGAACCACAATCGATCAAACCTATACACCCAAGCACAAACTCAATCCATTATCCATTAGTGTCACCAAAACAATGCTAATATCTAAAAATCTGTTCGAGCAGAGATAAATTCTCATAATGATCCTATCAACACAAATCCACAGCTCCCAACAGCTAACTCCACTCAATAGCATCATCATTAGAATAATCCAACCTCTGAACTAAACCAATCCTAGAGGTATCACACGGCAAAGGCAGCTCACTAAAGCATCAAATAGGGAAATAGAGTTATTAATGACAAAAACTCACTAAGATAATTGATCAACCATAATTACCCATGGTTTAGAAATCATGATCCAATTAAGAACATATGATTACCCAAATCTGACAAATCTTCTAAGGTATTAATCTTAACCAACCATACTTGAATTGTATAGGTAATGAATCAAAAGATGACAATCACAAGTTCGTCCAAATTAAAGACATTACTTATCTAAGCAATACTCAACTGTTTCATTCCAAATGGGCTCACGGCAAACACCATCAAGTTGGTGCCAAGTCCCTGTTAGAACCCTAGCTCTATTAACAGAACACACATCCCACACTCATATTGGAATATCTGAATCTTACCTCAGTTGATCACCAACTAGCACGCCCCTGCTCAGGTTTGGCTACGAATTCAGCGGAGATTTTGGCCAGCCATTCCTCCTCAACCCTAGAACTACTCCCGAACAGATCACCCCTGCCAAAGCAAAAATTGGCGTTGCCGAAAACAACCTGTGAAGATTACAGACAACAGAGCAGCGATTCACCACATCACAGGCGAGAACCTATACCTCACCTTGGCCACCAACAGAATGGCCCCAATCGAGGATGGTGCTAACCAGCAAATCGTCGGGCCTCAAGCACCCCTCCGCTGCTCTGCTCGAGAATCCTAGGAGGAGATCAGCCCATAGTTCTGGTCGCTTGGTATTTGGATCCTCATCGCCGAATGAAGAGGAGACCCGGGCCTCATGCGAATCAGAGGGAGAAGGATGAGAGGTATACACTGCGATGTGGTGGAACCGAGAGAATCGAGAGGAAGCAAGGATCGTTGGAGACGAGAGCTCGCTGGAGAGGAGAAAAGGAAGAACCAACCGGTCGCTTGGCTGTGGCTAGGGCACGCGAAGAAGAATGGAAGAAAGGGAATGGATCGGGCGCTCGGCTTTGGCTGCGGTTGAGCGGAGTGGAAGAAAAGTCGGCTGCGGGTTTAGGGCACACAAGAACCGGAAGAAACTTTAATAGGGGGGGGGGGTCTTTTGCAAAAAGATCCCTCAACTTTCTGAAATTCGACTCTACCTTTTAGGTAAATGTTTTAACTATTTAGCCCTCCACCATATTTTAATCCACCTCCATAAATCTCTAGGGTTAGCTTATTTACCCATTCGTAATTTAAGAATTTACCAGTAAACCCTTGATAAGTTTTAAGTTTTTACAATAAAACCCCTTGGCTCCTCTTCCGTAGGGTCGGAAACCCTAGACTCTATCCGGAAAAATCCCGAAAAATTTTCTGGTCCGGATTTTCGAATTGCCGTATTTTACAAAGACAACTCGGTAGCATCCAGCGCTTTGAGGCGTGAAGAGGGGCAGGGGAAGAAGGAGGAGCCTAAGTCCTCCCCTAAGGCTCCCTCTACTCCCTTATCGTCGGAGATTGTGGAAGACCGCATGACAAAGCAGTTTCGCGGGCCGAGGATTACCGAATACGACGGGAAGGCGGACCCGGAGGATCACGTCTGCAAGTTCGAAAATGCGATGCTCCTCCACCAATACACCGACTGGGTAAAATGTTAGGTGTTCTTGAATACCCTATCCGGAGTAGCTCAACGATGGTTCCAGAGACTGCCCCTGGGTTCTATCAACTCCTTCATGGAGTTTAGAACCACCTTCCTCCACCACTTTGCCAGCAACCGTCATTATCAGAAGACGACATTAAACTTGTTTGCTCTCAAACAAAAGCCGAAGGAACCGCTCAAGGAGTACATCCAACGGTTTCACCGGGTGACCCAGGATGTGCCAACAACGACGTCGGAGATCCTCGTTAGTGTCTGCACTCAGGGGCTTGCTGAAGGGGATTTCTTCAGGTCTTTGGTGAAGAAGCCACCCATCAGCTTTGACGACTTGCTAAGGCGCTCTGTCAAACAAGTCAATGTGGAGGAGGTGCAGTTCGCCCGTCGTAAGGAGCCGGCCGGAGTCCCCCCTCAGGTCGTTACCCGGTTCGAGAGGAGGGAAACCCCGGCCCCAGCACG
This sequence comes from Boesenbergia rotunda, assembly GCA_024364735.1. Lineage (NCBI taxonomy): Eukaryota > Viridiplantae > Streptophyta > Magnoliopsida > Zingiberales > Zingiberaceae > Boesenbergia > Boesenbergia rotunda. The sequence goes on along the minus strand of JAGFNQ010002251.1, from coordinate 507,438 downwards.
GGGAAAAGACCTTCACCTAGGGAAGGACCAGTGGGTTGGCAGGCGGAAGCTGGTCGAGACAGTGGACACTGAGCAGTCGAAGCTCCTGATGAAGTATTGTGGTTTCCATGTCAGTACGACACACTCTGCGGAGGAGTGTCATGCCTTGAAGAAAAAGTTGAGCGAAAAGGCAGACCCCAAACCTAGAAAGAAGTGGAAGAAGACGGGGTATCACCGAAATTCCCCTCGACGAAGCTTTTCTCCCAGACGGAGGCAGTCGGGAGAGAACGAGACCCGACACCGGTCCCGATCTCAGTCTAGGGGAAGGAGCTGGGGTCCAGCACCCCGTAGATCTCCCTCCTTGGAAAGAGACCCCCGGAAGGGCAAGGCCCCCCTGCACGTGGCCCACCCTCGGGACATATGGGAGTTATCTCCGGAGGATCCACTGGGGGAGATTCCCATCGGGCCCGAAAATCCAACACCCGACGTCTGGAGAACTACGCAATTGGGACGAGCCGGAGCCAAGATCGTGGTCCTACAATCTTGTTCGGCCCCGAGGAATTGGAAGAGGTGGAAGCTCCCCATGAAGACGCCTTGGCGATCCTTGTCTGCATCACCAACTATGAGGTCAAGCGCATCTTCGTGGATACAGGAAGTTCAGTGAACATCTTGTACAAAGCCGCACTGGACCAAATGCAAATCGACGATGATGAACTACTTCCGGTTTCAATCCCGCTTTTCGGCTTCACCAGGTATCGAGTACAACCGATAGGGCAAATCACCCTATCACTATTGTTAGGTAGCGACGTGCTCGAGAGGATCAGGAGGGCACCCTTCCTGATCGTGGACGTTCTCTCATCCTACAACACCATCTTGGGCCGCCCGACGCTCAGTGTCTTCTAGGCAGTGGTCTCTGTCTACCACCAGAAAATAAAATTCTCAATTGGCGACCGAGTGGCTGAAGTCAAAGGGGACCAGCTGGTGTCTCGGTGATGCAACAGTGGGGAAGTCAGAATGGAGTCCTGGAAGAACCCAAGGACGCAGGACAACTAACCAGAGGAGGCGACCATGCACGGAAGGACGGGAACGAATGACTCACAAAGCTAGGGCAGGACACTTGTCTCCAGTTTGGTCACCCTAGGTGAGATGTGTGTCGCCTACTGTGTACTTGTCTGTGTGTTCTTGCTGCCTTGCAGTGAATTCATGAAATAAAGGAACATGACTTCGCACAAGCACTAGCACAAAGAATTAAAACCCTAATATCTCGCGGTGTTGCGGATGCCCGGGATACTTAGGCTTGGTCTGGGGGCTACAGACTCCCAACCAAGAATCAAAACCCTAATACCTCGCGGTGCTACGGATGCCCGGGGTACTTAGGCTTCGTCCAGGGGCTATGAACTCCCAATCAAGAATCAAAACTCTAATACCTCGCGGTGCTGCAGATGCCCGAGATACTTAGGCTTGGTCTGGGTGCTACGGACTCCCAACCAAGAATCAAAACCCTATTACCTCGCGGTGCTGCGGATGCCCGGGGTACTTAGGCTTGGTCTGGGTGCTACAGACTCCTAACCAAGAATTCAAAATCCTAATACCTATTGGGGCAATCTATGGTCCGGAGTGACCATATGTTTTGAAGTTTGGGTAAAGGGTTTAAGTTAGATTCACCCTTGTATTTGATATGTGTATTTGAGTGTGCATGTTTGCAGGATACACATGGACTTAGCTAGACGACTTCGGATACGGTGAAGGATGACATGGAGGCAAGCCGTGGGCTTGCGTGCGCATCCGAGGGACCATGGATATAGCAGGGACAATGAGCCGAGGGAAGCGGGCTTTGAGGCATACGTGAAGGATGGCATGGAGGCAAGCCGAGGGCTTGCGTGCATCCGAGGGACGAGAGCCAAAGTCGAAGAGGGCTTGATGGCAACAGGTCGAGGCTGCTAGTGAAGAGTCAGCTGAGTCGTGAGAGTCCGAGTGTGAGAGAACTGTACTCGGGAAGGGAAACCCTAGGTTTAGAGGTGGACCAGTCGACTGGCCCTGGAGCAGTCGACTAGTATATGCCACAGAAAAATCAGTCGACTGCAAATGGGGCAGTCGATTGGTGGTGGATGAAGATTCGAACGTTGAGGTTGCAACGGTCGAATTCAAGTGGGACAAGTCGACTGGCCTTGGACCAGTCGACTGGCCTTGGACCAGTCAACTGGTAACGGTCTTCTCAGCCTAGAGCACTATTTAAAGTGGGACAAGTCGACTGGCCTTGGACCAGTCGACTGGCCTTGGACCAGTCAACTGGTAACGGTTTTCTCAGCCTAGAGCACTATTTAAAGGGGCTCGGTTTTGGGTGAGAGTTTTTGACGAAATTGGCTTTGGTTAAAGGTCAATTAGTAGTCTTTGTACTTAGGAGTGTTGTCCGGATTGTGGCGAGGTTTCTCCTCCCACAAAGAGCTATATGAGCTAGTCGGAGGTCATTCGGGGAGTCATCCATCGACGGATCGGGATCGTCCACCTTACGGACAACCGTGGAGTAGGAGCTTTATCTCCGAACCATGTAAAGGTGACGTGTTAGCGATTGTTTGATTTTGTTATTAGTATTTCCGCTTGCGCACGCTAACATTGTAGGAAGAAGAATCGAGATTTGCTATTCACCCCACTCTAGCACACGACAAGGTCCTAACAATACCCCGTGGTGCTGCGGATGTCCGGGGTACTTAGGCTTGGTCTGGGTGTTACGGACTCTCAACCAAGAATCAAACCCCTAATACCTCTCGCGGTACTGCGGATGCCCGGAGTACTTAGGCTTGGTTTGGGTGTTACGGTCTCCCAACCAAGAATCAAAACCCTAATACCTCACGGTGTTGTGGATGCTCGGGGTACTTAGGCTTGGTCTGGGTGCTATGGACTCCCAACTAAGAAATTAAAATCCTAATACCTCGCGGTGCTGCGGATGCCCGGGGTACTTAAGCTTGGTCTGGGTGCTACGGTCTCCCAACCAAGAATCAAACCCCTAATACCTCGCGGTGTTGTGGATGCCCGGGGTGCTTAAGCTTGGTCGGGGTGCAACTGACGCTCAACCAAGAAATCAAAACCCTCATACTTCGTGATGTTGCGAATAGGCCGGGTACGCCAGATACCCAACCAAGATCTGCACCGCCCCTACCCGGGAACTAGAGGAGGCTCAAGAACCAAGGTAAATTCTACAATCCTAGGACCCAGTATGATGGCTGAGGGAGCAGTAATGGCTACAAGGACCCACGGGTACATAGCTTCTTCATCACCACACTAGTCCGATCAGTCAGTAACACTTCCTTCGATCAGACTTGAAGGGAGGGACTTGTGATGAGGTTGAATACCCCATGGCGGACACATGGACTGAAGAAGCTGGGCGACAAGATATAGCGATACTGAGCGACCCTTTTCGGAGCACCTGGGACTCTCTCGGGAATCGAATCCCCTGGGGGCCTCCTTGCGGTAAATGTGCCCCGGGGATCAGATCAGCAAACCCCTCTTGGGATCACCTCGGGAAACCAGGCCCCGAAACCACCTAAGGGAAGTAAAGTGCTCGGGACCCCCCGGGCCAGATGACCCCGAGAGCACCTCGGGGGAGCGGAGCCCAATAAGCATTTGACCTCAAGTAACGGTCCCCTTTTTCGGATCTGTGGATAACCTTCCCCACTATCGCGGAGTCATCATCGCAACGAGTCAAACTTAATGATGGCGTGGACCGTTTCAAAGATTATCCGGTAACCGACGAATGAGGGGACGTGACATAGATCATGGGGACGCACGAAGGCAGCCGCTGCAGGTATAAAAGATACTCCAACCCCTCCGGTAAGGGGATTACATCTTCTCTACTACACATATATTTTCCTGCTTTCTACTCTTCTTCTCCATCGAGGTACTTACTTGAGCGTCGGAGTGGGCTCCGCCGGACAACCTCCAATGTGTTCCCCTAACGCTCATATTAATCTCGCAGGGTGTGAAGTTCCTCCCCTAACATCAACATCCGTGTAGGCTTAACCATGGTGATTGACCGTCGACATCGATCCCTTCCGGAACAATATCAATAGTTATAATAAATCTTAATTTTTTTACGTAGTGAATCGGTAGGTAAAGCGGATTACAAAACAAAGATAAAAAACAAAGATAAAACATGAGGACACCTTAGATGTATTAAATTGTAATAAATTGTAAGATGAGCAATTTTTTTAAACAATGTAAAAAATTAATTATTTTTATTTTAATCAAAATTATTATATTTAAAAATATTATTATATCAAAATATTTTTTTATTAAATTTATCAAAATTCTATAAATTTTATTAAAATTATTTTATATTGGTTAAAAAATCATTTTAAAATAGTTGTATAGTTAGTAAGTAATTATATAATTGAAGGTACTAAATAGTTGCTACATAGTCAAGTTAAATGTGAAATTTGAAATTTTAAAATTTTGAATTTAAATTTTAAATATTATTATTTCAAAATATTTTTTACCAACTTGTTTAAAGTTATTTAAAATTTATTAAATTTATTTTAAATTTATTAAAATTAAAATAATTATAGAAATTATAAGTTATATAGTTATAAGTAAAATTCTAAATAGTGAATTTTAAAATTTTAATACTATTATATCAAAATATTTCTTACCAACTCGTTTTATATTATTTAAATTTTATCAAAATCATTTTAAATTAGTAAAAATTATTTTAACAATTGTTAAAGCTACTAAATAGTCATTATCCAATTATAGAATTTACTAAGGGAGTGTTTGGGAGAACTTTTGCTTCTTGAAAAGTGATTCTTGTAGAGATTATCTTGAAGTCAGTGAGAAGCTAAAACATGAAGTGTTTGAAAATAGAAGCTAAAAGTTGATACAAGGTAAAATTTGAGTGTTTGGTGAATAATTACTTCCAAGCTTAATTTTTAGTTAAATGACAACAATATTCTTAAACTATATAAATTATTTTTTTAATTATCTAAATATAATTTTGATACACCATCAATAATGTTTTATATATTTATTATTATATTTTGAATATTATATCAAAATTAATTTTTTTAATAATATATATGTTTAAAAAATATATAATTAATAAAAATAAAAATATAAAAAATGACAAATTTATATAAATTTATAAAAATTTATAAAAAAATTATGAATATATAAATTATATGAAAATATAAAATTTTATTTAAAACTATGGTGGCAATTATGTAAAATGATAAATTATTAAGGGTATAAATGTCTACTTTTAATTCTAGACCATAAGTAAAAAAGCAGAAGCAGAAAAAAACATCAAATTCTTGCTTCCAGTTTTTGGCTAAAAGTTATAGAAGTTAAAGCAGAATCTGGTATTCACAAACACTCAAAAGTACTTCTATATAGCTAGAATCTAAAAAGCAACTAGCAGAAGCTCTACCAAACACTCCCTAAGTAACTACTATGTATTGTATTAACGGGGTTATATATTGTAATAACTATCACATCACAATTTATGTGTAGCTGTTAAGTATACCTGCTATAATAATATCGATAAAATAGGAAAAAATAAAGGCACTTTTTAAAAAGTAGAGATATTTTCGGTATAATAAGATTGAAAAGTAGAGTTATTTTCAAAAAATAAAGATGTTTTTGTTTTTAAAAAATAGATATCCATACGACGATTTAATACATCAGGAAGTCTTTTGTATTTGCCCGACATTACAAGTGTGCATAAATCTACTAATTCGGATGTTATGACTAATACGTGAGGAAAAAAGTTATATTGACTTTGTTAGATTTTAACCTCTAGACTTCATAGTAATAATACTTACATACTAACTATTAGTCCATTTCGTACGGGCAGATAGGACTTGCAATATGATTGATACTAAAAGGCTTGAGAGACAATTAATGATCCCATGGAAGCATAAGTGTTATATATATATCCCTGTATTTATTTTTTTGTAAAAAATATTTATTCGTCTCAATCTATCGACGCCCGTCTGATGATTAATACAGAAGAGATAAATTAAAATGATTATTAGTCGAATATTATGGTAACATGTGAGAAGGATGATAGATAAGTATTTAATTTTCATGATTCGACTAATAATCAGTCCAATCCTATGAATTTTTTATAGATCGGGAAGCTCAAGATAGATATAAGATAGATATGGATACCGACGGACTGTCTAAAATGGGTGTTGATTCAGCCAAAGCTTGCTCAAAGAAATGAACCCTTACCCAATTTAGTTGGCTTCGATTTAGTATGTAGGAATCTACGGTGAATCAGTTTGCCATCTGTGTGAGTCGGCGTTTAGATTGTGAAACTCTTTTCCACAATTTGCAATCAGCAAAACAAGGAAGAACCGGGAGAAGCACGGGAAAGGGAAGTCGAAAAACCCTAGGTCGAGAGATGGAAGAAGCCGCCTTCGATCGAGAGATGGAAGAGTCTCCGCCGCGAGAAGAGGAGTCGAAATCGCCGCCGACGGCCGCGCGCGGGAGGAGGCGGTGAAGAAATGGTATCTCCCGAGGCGAGAAGGTAAGAGTTCGCTCTCTACTCATCTCTCTTTTCTACGTTTGAGTTGGATTTGAATCGAGCTTCTTCTCCGCTCGTTTATTTCTTCGTTGAGGGCGTGCGGCAGCGGCACGGAAAGCTCCTCCGGCCGAGCCTCGAATCGCGGCGGCCGGCGAGCAGTCCCCCGGTCCGCAAGCGAAGGCGTGCCCCTGTCTAACCTGGACCGGACAGGTAAGGGCTTTCCCGCCCTGCTTGGGCACGAAAGATGAATAATAATAAGAAAAGCAAATTCACCAACTTGCATAAAGAACAAATTTATTAATCCCCATACATCACACAGATATCTTGGGAATTTTGAATGGATCATAGTAAAAAATATAAAGAAAACTACATTTAACATCATTAAAAATGATTCAAAAAAGATTTAGATAACTCTATCGACGAACTTCTCTCAAGATTAGTGTAAAAAATAATGCGCAATCGAAAACTTTTACTCGCAGATGCAGTAGCTGATGCAGCACAAGCAACTTGGGCAAATGCAGACTTTGCTACATTTCGAACATGAGCAAACACATCCACAAGAGTACCCTGGGCATGAGAAACTTGGGGTCACACATTTTAATCTGGAGCAGCAGCAGTTACTGCAGCTGTTGCCGCCGCAGGGGCATCGACAACGAGCGGAGCGATGAGTCCAGGTCGGTCTACAGTCGCACCAATGTCTTCTGAACCAGCTGAAGCGAGCTCCAGAGCAGCAAGTCGGTATGTTGAAGCAAACCACCATCGCGCTGCACTCAGGAAACAACAATTTGAAAGTTAGCCGACAGACTGATTAAGATGTAAGGTTTCGCCATCGCTGTTAGATCTTGTAGCTAAAGATGATTTGTCTGACTTTTTTGTTCTTGATGTTGGAGGAAACTGTTACTCTGCGCGGCCGGATGACACTCCACTAATTCAAGTTATCAGTGACAATTTTGAAGACAACCGGTACGGTTTCGATATCCTGTCTAAATGTTGTGTTGCATACTATTTATATATTGGTAAGCAAATGTCTTTCCGACATATTGTTTGTATTTAGTATTTACTACTAGTTGCATAAAGAATGGATGGCATTTCCTCTTTGTGGAGGATCCCCTAAATCACCATGATTAATGTTGCATTGACTAAATTTGAGAGGCCATAGTTATACTACTATTATTACAACAATAACAATCAAGCTTTATCATATTAGGTGGGGTTGACTATATGGATCCTTCTACGCCATCGGACTATGCCCCCTATTATATCATTATCTATATTTAAACAAAATTTATCTTGTTTTACTGTTGTCAACCAAGTCTTTTTACCTTCCTCTTCTCTCGTTTAATGTGCGTATTTATCATAGTTTCACATGACCTAACAGATATTTATTGGTCATCTAAGTATATATCCGTACCATCTCAAATACATCTCTCGAATTTTCTCAATAATGCAATTCCGACTCTCTCTAATGTTCTCATTTCTTATTTGTTCTCTCGTATGTCACACATCCATCTTAACATCCTCATCTATGCAACTTTTATCTTTTGCTCATGTGCTCGAGTCATAGTCCAACATTCAACACCATATAACATAGCATGTCTGATTACCATTTTATAAAACTTTCTTTAAATTTTAGAGGTACTTTACAATTACATAAAACACCCGACGCTAACCTCCATTTCAACCATTCTGCTTGTATTCTATGTAAGACATCTCTCTCAATCCCTCCATCATTTTGTAAAAATGATCTTAAATACTTAAAGTTCTCAGTTTTAGACAACTCGTCATCTCCCATCTTAACAGTTATTTCATTACGTCTAATATTGTTAAACTTAAATTTCATATATTTTGTCTTTACTCTATTAAGCTAAAATCTTTTACTTCTAATGTTTCGTCAAAATTCTAGTTTAACATTCGATGGGAACTTAAAAAAATGATACATAACACATGATTATGCAACTTTAATTTCAGGATTTAGACAAATCTGATAATGCCAATTATAAATCTAGTTAAATACCTCAAGGACAAACCAGTATGCCAATATAAGTTTTTAATAAAGCCAATTGATTCATGAATTCTAAAGCTTAAACTATGACAAGATATTGCAACCTTTCAGATGATATAAATTCTTGTTGATTGATAGAATCGATATTTTAAATAATAACATAACTGAAAATTCTATAGTTCGGGACTAAAAACAGATATAAATGAGAAATAAAATTGAATAAATCTGAAAATTCACAACACCAACCATGGAGAACTAGTCTTTTAAAGATTTCGAGTGGATAGGAGAAAAAGGAACTAGAAATTACCAGAGCTGCCTCCAAAATCGAGATCGTTTTTTTCTCTTCTTATATCTGATTGAAAGAAATAGGGTAAGTAGAAAAGTAGAACCTCTAAAATAAAAGCAAGTTCGAAGTAGCATACATTGGGATTAAGGGCTCTGGAATCATCCCCACATATTCGTCGACCCTGAAATTGACAAAGAGATGACAGTAAAAATGTGATGGCTTTTGTTAAGACATTTTATCGACTTTAGTTGTTTGAATTTATAAAATAAAAATAGTTTATATGACATACTCTTTGCAACATGCAGATGCTGGTTGGATTCCTTCAATGGATTGTATCTCCTCCTGAATAAACAAAGTTTCATTATCTCTTTCGTTAACAAGAAACTTGCCTAAGAAAGTCTGATTGAAGAAAACAAATACAACAAAAATATCCTAAATGTACCAAAACTAAATCTCTATAAGCAATGGTTTTCCCAAAGTGACAGAGTAAGTTACCATGCTTCTTCAATTTTGGGAAAAGAGAGAAGAAAGACAGATCTACTAGATGAGATTCAAGAACTATTAGGTCAAAATTGTAAAATAGCAGCTCTGATCAAGAAATTAAGGACAATATAGGGAGACCATCTTTCAACATTTGAGAAGAAAAACTAAGAACCAACTAATTTTTTTTTAAAAAAGAAAAGAGTGGATAGTGGTATATAAAAGTAAAGAGCCATCCTGCACAAGCACCAAAGCTCCTTTACAAGTGCTTCTTGCTAGGAAGTTGGTGCTAATCAAGGCACCCAAGCTCATTTGTGTTAATTTCTTCAAAGCCATAAAGCACCTCTATGACCCCATTGAAGTACAAACAATAACTACTACATGTTGACCTTTTAAAATTTTGGAGTATTCAAAAACTAATTCCAACAGAAATAGCCTCTCTATCTGCCTTTTTTAAATAGCAAGGGCACTTTAAAATGCCTAATGGCACCAGGAAAAAAAAAGGAAAAGAATTAAGTTGTGTATGTTTTTTGGAAAATTGTGGAATGACAAGAGTAAAATTGGGTCCTATACCATAATAACACTTCCAAAAATCTCACACTGAGAACTAAGTTATTTGAAAGGAAGAACTGCAGTGCAGCAACATTCCCAGAGGACAAACAGCAAAACAAGACCTGTTTGTGAAGTACCATCATCACTTTAATCCGGTAACTTCTTTGTTCTCAGGTCTATTGTCTACTCGAAGGCCCTTTTACTTTTTACCTTTTTTTTATTGATTTAGTTTGTTCCCTTTCCCCCCTCAAATTACATGCATCTACAGTATTGATGAAAATGCCGAAAGATTGAAACTTGAAAAGAAGAGGAAAAAAAAATCTTCTCCACACAGATGGCTAAACAAACCCTTTTTTACCTTCAAAAGATCGAACCATTTCACATTCTCATGAACAAGCAAACATCCTTCAGATTTAAGCAAACTCCCCCATACAATCTCGATCCGTTCAATCTTACCCAACATCTTAGTATCGACATTGAGGCGGGTAAGATCGGAGGAAGGGAAGGGGAAAAGGAATCTACCTCGAGGAAGGCAATCTCTCGGGCCAAGAGGAGGAGCTGCGCCTGGAGACAGTGGCGGCCGCAGAGGTCGGGCATCCGAGGCGGCGATCGGGGCTGGGGAGCGGCCTCCACGTCCATCGCCGCCGCTGGTGCTACCTCAGCTTGGGGTCTTGGGGAGTAGAGAGACAGCGCTGCGGCCTGTGGAAAGGGAAGGCGGTAAGTTCACCAACTTGCCTTCAGCTGCCAAAGTGGTTAAGTGGTTTCCAAAAATGGACCTGCAACTCGGTCCACTGAAGTAAAGAGGAGATAGAAGAATGAGGTCGATTATTCATCCTAAATAAGAAAAAAGAAAATGAAAGAAAAAATTATGATTAACTTTAGATCAATCGATTCCGACTCAACTGTTAGGGTAAATGATTATGATAAATCTGAATTCGTCTAGTTTGTAGTTAGGGCCGTAAACAAGATTAGTCAAGCCAAGTTTTATGATGTTCAAATTTGTTTAAAAGGATAATCAAGTCAGAATGATTGTATTGTTCAAGTTTGACTTAATTTATTTTAAAATTAGATTTAAATTTGATTTAAACTTGACTCGTTTAAATATTATTGATCTTTCAATTGAAACTTTCTTAATTACTTAAAATTTTTATCTTTTAAAATTATTTAGTTGATTATTAAATTTGATAATATAAATTTATTTATTTATTTTTAAATATGTATTTTTATTTATTTAATATGTTGATAAAAATTTTATAGATAATTATTTTTCATGAATATTGTTGCGATCATATTGATTAACTTTTCTTTGAATAGTTAGACCAGGTAGCAGATGAACTTGGGGTGATTGGTCCGACCCCACGAAAATTTCCTATCGGTCACCAGGGTAAATCGGGAAGCGTTCGCGGTGGGCGATCTAGAAGTCCAACGTCTTAGGATTTGAGTCTTATTTGGAGAAAAAATTTCTACAAAATACGTCATAGTTAGAGATCGAACTATGGATATCTGAGTTAATGATTAGTCGTCCTACTGCTGCATTATAGCTGGGGGGACTTTTCTTCGAATAGGTGTGTAGGTAGGAGGATTGTGATTACGAGATTGTGATTAGAAGGGGGCTGAGGAGGATTTCAACGTACTCTTGGACGTTCGAGTAAGAAATGAAGAAAAAAATGAAAATGATAAGAATTATAATTAGTGAGTAAAAAGAGAGGAGCCAATGGCCATTGGCTTATGCTCAGCTTAAGTTGCACCATACCTATGTGACCTAAACCTAGGATATGAGGGACCAACTCATTTCCGACTCGGTCGGGTTGGACTAAGAGGCCAGTTATTCATCCTAAACTGTTATGAAAAAATAAAAGTATTATTATTATTATTATTATTTGTGATGGTAAAAAATGATTCGTTCGTCCCAGCACCCCGTCAATTCATTTTAAGATCAACAAAGAAGAAATAAATTATGGGGATTATTAATTTGGATATTGTGACTAATAGGTGAGAGAGATATTATTATTATCTGTGATTGATATGGATGTGATGGTCAATGATGCGTTGTGCTAGGGAGCTTCGAAAAATAAAGAGAAAAGGACCATCTTTTTGCTGCCACAGCCGAACAAATGGAGGAATTGGCCTGGGCAATTTGTAAGTACCACGCTTGATTCTTCATATGTGGTCCCTGATGGGACAACAAATGAGCACGTCTTCCTAATTCTTTTTAAATTTTAAATTTTAAATTCTAAATATCAAACTCATATTTCACGCTTCATATACCTTCTTAAATCTTAAACTCTAAGGAGCTTTTGATATGTTTATTTTTCGTTTTTATTTTTTTAAGAAAATATAATTTTCTGGAAAGCGTATTTGATTTATATTTTTTAATCTTATTTTCTAGAAAAAATATAGCGTTTTCTAAAAAATTAAAGAATGAAATAAAATTATTTTCTAGAAAAAGAGAAAATATGATTTTTAAAAAAATAAAAATAGAAAATAAAACAAATCAAACGTTCCTTAAATTTCCTCTACTCAATTCCCCCTTAAATACTAGTTTTATTTATCATACATTCAACTTTTAAAAATTTTAAACTCATATATTTATTTTTCAAAATACTCTTTTTCATTTGCCATTGCCTTCTTCCATCTTGTCTGACCGAGTGGCGAGTACTATGCTTTTTTTTTAAAAAAAAATTTAAGATATTCAATTTTTCAGACTCATTACTTTTAAAATTGATCACTGGACTTCATAAACAAAATTTTATCAGCCATTAAAATAAATTTAAAAACATAAATAATTCCTCGCTCAGCCAACGTCATTTTCTAGAAAAAAATCTTTATAATGTGTTGCAGTTGATAATCGAGTCATAAGGACTTAGAAACTATTAAAACGTCGGCTATTGTATTGTAGCTTGGGAGTCATCAACGACTATTTGAACATATGAAGAAGACGATCATGAAATCGATCAAGTTGGTTGAGCGATCACACATGGCTGTGATTTTGTTGTCAACTCGAGGCTAATTTTGTGGCTACTTAGCTCACATTTCATAATCAACCGACGGTAATCGGGTTTTGCCTGAGCTATAGTATTGCCTTAAGCTATGACATTGTACCGAGATGTGTGAAGGATGAAGGAGAGTTGGCTTAGTCATGAGAAGTTATTACTTATTAGAGAGCTAGACACCCTGTTTGGAAACTTTTTAAGTAAGGAATTGAATTGAATTCCATCCGAAATTTAATTCCAATTCTCATGTTTGGAATGAATTAGTCAATAACAGAATTAAATTCCAATTCCTTGATTTGGAATCAATCAGAATTGAATTCAATTGTTATACTTTTACCATTTTATCCTTCACCAAAACTAGTATAATTTAATAATTCAAAACTCAAAACTTGTATGAACTTGAGCAGCGAGCAGACATATTCGTGGGAGAAGAGCGCAAAAAAGAGGAGACAAAAGGCGCTGATTTGTTTTATCAGAGAGGGCGATTTAGTAATTTGAAATTTTGAAGGAAATTCCCTTCACAAATTAGACCTAAAAAGGTCTGATTTGTTTTGAGGGGTTTGAAAGAAATTGGAATTCAATTCCTTCCCAATTCCTCCCTGAAAATGTATACCAAAGGATGGAATTGAATTCTAATTTCCGAAGGAATTCAATTCCACCCCTTTCCAAACAGGGTATAAAGTAAACACGGGGGAGCACAAAGATATCCACCAAGCTATACAAAGCAGCGCGGGAGATTCCCCCGGTTCAATCTCCAAGAATAAGTTAAACCCCTATCAGGACAGTGATGTGTTGATCCGTTGAGCAATGACACTGGCCCAGTCGTGGTACATCAGTGTATGAGATGACAATTCACTTGCCATACGGGATCTCACGAAAAGGGTTAGCCAAACCATGGAGATAAGACTGTTGAGTAATGTGCATAGGGGCGTTCCAGTAAGTTAGTTTGAAAGAGGTTCTCTCAGACAATCCAACCTTATTGTCCCGAGCTATATGGAGAAGCACACCAAAGGATCTTACCTACCAGTAACGCTTGAGGTATATATTTCGGATAAAATATGTATGAGCATCATATCACCAGAGATAGAAGAGATGACTATGAAGTTAGTCGGAAGGGTGCTACGTGTCACGATGCGAATAGTTGCTCTCAGTGGACCGACGAAAGAGGATTTCTTGGAGACTTGGTCTCTTAGTCACGTGGCAGCTTGCCATTGGTTATCAGGAAATGGATGATTGAAACGGTTTCACTCATTCCTCCTATCATTCGACGTGACAGCCTGCAATTGAGGAAGGTGACAACAAATTCATCATGATCACACCCTTGAATGGGAGTCAACCAGGAAGTGTAAGAAAGTGACCAGGAATTCCTCTGACGTATATAAGCATCTTGTCGACAGACGAGGTAGGTTGGCTCTGATCTTGAAAAGTGTAGACAACTCCTCTCCTTGAAGCTCTGTTCTCCTTTTTCTATTGCTTTATTCTTCTTCTCTCTTTCCGATAACTAATTTGAGCATCGTAAGGGCTATGCAGGTAGAGTTGATTTACTCTAATTTGTGTTGACCTCTTAGGAGGCGGAGATCCAATGAGACTCAACCATCGACACTAGCTTTGCGGAGAGGAAGGACCCGAGCCAATGGGAAAAGACGCCATCACCAACTAAACCGCAATTTCAATTTCACGGCCGCTCAACCATGATTTCAAAAGAAAATATGAAGTTTTTTTTTTAGGAACGTGAATTTTGACTCAAGATCTTTGCAATAACTCCCAAGTCATTACTAACTCATTAGCTAGTTGATACTCTTGAACGATGTATGACCTTTACCAAATCATTTGCAAATTAAACAGTATGAGAAATGGTTACTGCATATGGACATTGAAACCTTACGTACGCCTATTGATGATCATGGGGACGGATCTAATTCAGTTGGACAATAATATAATAAATAAAGTAAAAAAATATAATCTTATAATCATAAATCATTACAAAATAATTATCTTATAATTATTCTTTCAAATTTTCATATTTTAAAATCTTTATAAAATAGTTTCATCATCAACAATTAAATATATATCTTTCTCTATATAGAAAATAAAATTATCATTCATTCATTTAATCATCATACGTTTGATTGTGCAATATGTCATTTACAATTCTCACAGCAAAATCACTTTCTCTACGACCACAATCACAACCGATAGAATTAATATCAATATTAAAAACTTCTCTAAAAGATCACCAAGACCTTTCAATCTTGGAAATGATTTGTTACAACGCATATTACACATATAAGTTTAAAGTTATTCATCAAATACGAGGATATCAAATTTTGAAAAATTTGTAGATAAATTAAACTCAGCTAGCTGTATCAATTTTTTCTTATCAAAACTAAAAATGAGTTTTATGGATTCAAACAAACTACACAAAGGAGTAACTCTGTACCTATCTTTGAGAAATGATGATTTAACTTTTGAAATTATATATCAAAAATACTATAGAATAAATAACATAATAATGTTGCAAATTTGTCACTTCTTGGATATTACAATGGGGAGGACCAAGTGGTACCCAATGTGTGAATATACCATTTATTTTGAGAACATCAATGAAATATTGCTGATAAAAATAGTGAACATTTTCTAAAAAAAATCTCAATCTTCATCTCTCATATTTTAGAGTCGGTGTTTGTATATTTGTACTAAATATATTGCATTCACAATATCTTGATTTTTCTTTTGCAATGTCATTTACAATTCACTTGAAATCTTTAAGTCATATTTCATCAAATATAGATTGAATACAAAATCAAATAAAAGTATTAACTCTAATAAATTAAATGTCTAACACTATAAGAATTCCCCTAAATAGTGATGGAATTAGCTATCAAATTAATTATTGGTCACTAATTTAAAGACCAAATATTAGTTCAGTCGCTATTAGCGACGGAACCTATTTCGGTCACTAATTAATGATTAATTTGGTCGCTAATTAGTGATCGAAATAGTATATCGGTTGTTAAATTAGCGACCGGGATAAAATATCACTTGCTAGGTAGCGACCGATGATTAATTCAATCGCTAATTAATAATTGATAATTAATTTGGTCATTAATGATTGAATGAATTAATCATCTGTGGTTAATTAGCCCCAATAGTTGCCCTTGCACCTTTTTCCTTCGTACACGTTCTCGATCTTCTCTCTGACACCCTAATTAGCCCTAATAGATGCCCAGAGTCCTATGCTCTCCGATCCGATCTTCTCTCCAACAGTTGATGTTCGTTCCTCTCTCTGACACGCTATGTAAATTCTTCTCCTTTCCCCTCTCCTCTCTCTCTCTCTCTGATCGATCTGGGTGTGGCAAGGAGTGACTGATCGAGCATGGTAGCGAGGTTGGCCGAGGGTGACTTCGACCACCGCCTCAAATTGCAAGGCTAGCCTGCCTCGGCGCCAGGCATGAGGACTTGGCCGCGAGCTTGGCCGGTTGTGACCAAGCTCACCGCATCAACCCTGTTGGGACCTTTCCACTATTTGAGCTCGGGTAGGGTTTTCATGAAATTCTTCCAATTTGTTCCACAACTCATATGCACTTTTATATTCCCTTACACCACTCAAAACATCATTAGGCAAAATATTAACTAATATACCAATTACCTTCCTATTTGCCTTTGATTGAGCTTGCTGCTCCTTAGTCCAATATCTAGGTCGAAGCTTCTTCATGTGCTTGTCTCTTGGAATTTCGAAGAACTCTTCTATTACCATTATGCATTCCCAATCCATTCTATGCCACGTCTTCATTCTTGTCCTCCAATAGCCGAAATCTTCATGGTCATATAGAGGTGGAGCGTTGATATCATCGACCAACTTGTCTTCCATTATCCTTTCCTCTAGCTTGTGCTCTTTTTGGCGGTTATTCCAACGAGAGCGGAACCTCGCTCTGATACCACTTGTTAGATCGTGTTCGTCTTGCTAGAGGGCGGGGTGAATAGCAACTTTCGATTTTCTTCCTACAATTGTTAGTGCGCAAGCGGAATATACTAACTAAAAACAAAACTAACAACAAGGAACACACCTATTTACGTAGTTCGGAGATAAAAACTCCTACTCTATGGCTGTCCGTAAGGTGGGCGATCCCTAATCCGTCGATGGATGATTTCCCGGAGCACCTCCGACTAGATCTCGTAGCTCCTTGTGGGTGGAGAAACCTCTCCACAACTCTTGGACACTACCTGAGCAAAGAAGGCTACTAACTCACTCTATTCAAGCAAGTTTCGCCAAGGGTAAACAGCTTGAATCGAGCTCCCTTAAATAGAGCTCGAGCTGAATATGACTGTTGGTTAGTCAGGAGCAGTCGACTGGTCCTCCACTACAAGAAAATTGCCATATACCCACGGTAAGTTTTAGCTACACATATACAAACTGTGGGTATATATAACATATAGCCACAGATATATGAAATCGTCACTATAAGTTATAGGGACAGATATCAATCATGTGGGTATTGGGTATCTATACCTACACTTATATTTTACTGTCACTATAATATTTTTTTTTCTATGGGTATAAATTGCGTATACCTACACTTATAATTTACTGTCACTATATGTTATAGGGACAGATATCAATATTGTGAGTATTGAATATCTATACCTACATTTATATTTTGCTGTCACTATAATTTTTTTTTTTACTGTGGGTTTAAGCAGAGTATACCTACACTTATAATTTACTGTCATTATAAGTTATAGGGACAGATATCAATACTGTGGGTATTGAATATCTATACCTACACTTATATTTTGCTGTCACTATAATTTTTTTTACTATGGGTATAAGTAGCGTATACCTATACTTATAATTTACTGTCACTATAAGTTATAGAGACATATATCAATGATGTGGGTATTGGATATATATCTATATCTACATTTATATTTTGCTGTCACTATAATTTTTTTTACTGTGGGTATAAGTAGCGTATATCTACACTTATAATTTACTGTCACTATAACCTTTTTTCTCTATAGATATAAATAATATATACTCACACTCATAATATACCGTCACAATAACCTTTATATGCGCCATATGTGTGGTTTGGTTCGGAGGGTTTGGGTTTCTCCCCAACACCGGCGCCACCGTCTGCGGCGATAGGGGAGGGGTTGAGGGTGTGGTCCTGAGTGCCCTCGCAACCATTGATGATCTTCAAGCTATGAATCGAGGTGACAATATTATACTAGTATACATTTTCTTTTGTTGTTACTATCCCTTTTTATTTTTGGAAAATTTTCATCAGAATTGGAAACTTCAAAAGGTTAGAAATATCTATCCTATCATAAACTATTTATTATGATAAACTTTATCTAAAGGATTATTTAAAAAATTAAAATATCATATTAAACTATTTATTAGGCTAAAACATTAGAAATATCTTTATATTATTTAATATCTTAATACACACACTACAAGAAAATTGTGCTTCAGAAATGAATTTTTAAAACGAAAATAAAATTTGTTTTAAATTTTAAAAAATTATAAATAGATTTGCTATAGAATTTCTAATCTATTTCATTTAAAGAAAATAATACGCGCAAAAAAATTAAAAGAGAATTTAAAATCAATTAAAAATGGAATGTATAAATAAATTTTTTTAAATCAAAATAAATACGAAATAGTAACTAAATTTGATACGAAATTTTAAAACTGTTTATAAATCGGTTTTAAATATTTTAAATAGAAAAATAATTCATTTTTAATTTATATAATTCAAATAAAAAAATTATTAAGTAATCCATTATTAAATAGAAAAATAATCCATTTTTAAATAGATTATCCATTTTTAATTTATATTTTATCTTTTTTTAAATATTTTTTTAATATTTAAAAAAATATTAAATAATCCATTTTAAATATTTAATCGGTTTCAAATATTTTTAATTTATAAATATATTTTCTTTTACTTTAATAAAACCCTAACTAATCCCTACTCTAAATCACGGACAGCGGCTAACATCGAGGGTTCCTCCGCGCGACGACCCAGTGATCGCGAGCTTCAGGGACAGCGGCTAAGGTAATCCTCCGACGACGCCGACCTTTTTTCAGACGATCTTCTCCGACGTCCTTTCACTAAAAAGGCTCAGGTAATCCTCATCTCCTTCTTTAGCGTTCTTCTCTGTTCTTCAATGCGCGGCCGCAGTAGTGTCCTAATCGAGCGACGACGGCCGTTCACGCAGCCTAATTGCCTTAGTGATTGATGGTATTGATCAATGTTTTGATTCCGACCTCTCTATTTTCTTGCGCTAATTTTTCTTTCAGGTTATGCATTCGGTGTTGTTGTGATGAAATTTGTAAACTTTGTTGCGTGATTGGATGTTTAGATCGGTTTTCTTACTGTTTTGGAACCCTAATCTGTTGCATTAACTTTCTGAAATTTTTACTGCTGTGCAAAGGAGAATTGTGAGGGAAGGCTGAGGAAAAAAAGCTTCTGTAATTCTTACTAAATTCATTCTGAAATTCTTACTGAATTCACTTATGATCAACATGAGAAAGCTTATGTAGCCCTATTTCAAAACCTACAGAATTAACTTTAGAATCCTCTGTTTCATTCTTATAGATCAACATGAACAGCTTTGATTCACGCACTACAAAATGTGAAGCATGCTACAACCAACCAACTAGATTTTGTTTTTCCTAGTTGGTGGTGATATGCTATCAGGCCAGTAGTTTTGAGTATTTTTGATATTGAAATTGCTTTTCTATTGAATATCTTAGTTATCTTTTTCTTAACGAATGATATTGTGTGCATAGAAGAGTAATGGATTCAGCACTTGTATATTGGTTTCGATAGTTAAATAATTTTGGTTTGCAATTTTGAAAGTGACATAGGTTTGTAGGAGTTTAATTAGATTTATATATTTCTCAATTAACATTGATTAGTTTCCTAGTTTTTTTGGCTTAAAGTCTATAAAGAGGTGTAACATCTCATTGTATTTTTATCTTTTTTATTATTAAAAATCTTCTTTGTTAGTTGAGTTTATTTATTTTTCTATAAGGGACTTATTCTTCATGTCGTGCCAACTTTGTCTCAATTTTCTGAGTGAGTTCAGGATTTGTTAAAAGATCAATTTAGTATCAGAAAGGGAATGTAGATATGTAGGTTATGTTGGAAGATTAAATGATTCTTATTGGTAACAATGCTATTTAGGGAACATGGAGTTTTTTTTATCAACTACTAAATGAGCATTCTACAACTAATTTGGTTTTAAAGGCTAAAAATTATCAAGAAAACCATAGCGTATGTCATCTTATCTTATCAATAAATGCCTCTGTTTCTTTCAAAATGCATCATTCTTTTGTATATTGCATCAAACAGAGTAATTACTTATCCATGTCTATTTAACATAAATGATTGATTATAATAACATCTAGTTTACATGCATGTTTAATCATTTGTTGTTTCATCATTTGTTATTCAATAAACCTTTTGCTAAGGTAATTTTTCATACTTGATGGGCCAGTTAGAAAACAATATGCAATATGCAAAGAAAATTAGTGTAGCCAAGATGAAAATGCATACAAGGATTTATCCAGTCATACAAAAAGATAAAACAAAATACTTGTATACCAGGGCAACAAGGATAAAATGAGAGATAATACTAGAGATAGTGTAGAGACATGTTGAAGCGGATCAATGGGTTTTGCAGTTACACAAATTGATCGAGTTCAAGATCCACCCACCAAAATCTCAACACTAGTTCATAGGTGAACAATGAAGCTCCAACAATCGTCAAACTCGTAAGCAAGCATGAAGAAGACTTTGGCAGGTTGCAATAACCAACAACGAAGTTTCTCTAACAAATTAGCAGAACCCTTAAAAATTTCCTTATGGTATTACTATGAATGATTTTGCTTTTCTTTTACTTGGATGATCTGCACATTTTTTTATTATTAACCTATTATTGTTTTGCATTTATCTTCTATGCAATCTTATTTGAGAAATTCATTAGTGTGTTTTACATTTGATGTTAGCTACTAAGCTTTGGGTTTTAGTACTTTTTTTGTTAGTTTATGCTCACTATACTATTGTGCCTATGGTTGATTATATAATATTTTGATTTTAATTTTTGAAAGAACATATTATAGGCTAGATGGGAAGGCCAAATTAAACATTGTTAATCATAATAAAAATGTGAATTCAAAGAATGTTTCACAAAACAATGAAGAATCTCATACTACTCTGAATTCTAGCTCAAATCAAGTCCAATCAAGTCATATGAAGGAACACATTGCGGTTCAACTTCTACAGAACATGTCATACATGAATCTGTTCAAGCTCACTCTATTGCATCCGACATAGAAGTTCTTCAAGAAGGTATATATTTTGCTCTCATTTTTATTCATTTATGTATATATAAAATGTCTCATACTTATGTCTCTTTTTTTTCAATTACTTGTAGCACCACCTAAAGCAACTAGAGGACCTACAAAAATGTTAGATGTGTGGGACATGGATCCTGAAGATTTTATAAGAGTTAGGTTAGATGAACTTGGTCGACCTATTGGTGAAGAAGCAAAGACTCTTACTCGATTCATTGGAAGTGTAGTACGAAGGCTCCAATATGCTCCAATCAACTATACAAGTTGGAAATTAATGCCAAAGAATAATAAAGAGGAGATGCTTAAACTAATAGAGGTACCATGATTGCTATTTTCCTTTATCTATGCATTCATAATTTGTGTTATGATTAAATTTATATTCATATTTTTGGTTTAATATTTTATATTATTTAGAGTAAATTTGAGTTCGTCCCTCCTATAAATGATATTATAAGGGAGATATTGAAATTCGAGATGAATGACAAATGGAGACAATGGAAACATAATTTAAAGAGAGCATTTGACCCCAGTAAGACCGAAGAAGAAATTGCTTCTACATTACCTGATGATTGAGTTGATCCAGATCAATACCGCGCTTTAGTTCATCATTGGTTTTCAGAAGAAGGAAAAGTAAGTTGTTTTACACACACACACACACACACACACACACACACACACATATATATATATATTTTATATAACATTATATACATATGTGATATTTTCTCCTTATGAATTCTTGTTTTGTACAGAAAATAAGTGAAATTAATAATCAAACCCGTACTAAGCTTGAAGATACACATTATATGGGTACAAAAAGTCTCCCAGTAGTGATTGATGAGAAGGTTTGTTTGCATTCATTATTATTGAATTATAAATTTTTATGTGAAACTCACAATTTATTTGGTTTTAGAAAAAGAAAAACAAAGGAGTATTGCCTGAACGTCATGTGGTATATATTGACACTCGAACTCATAGAAATGGAACAATTGTCAATGACAAAGCTGTTGGTGTTACTGTAAGATTTTATTATATTTGTTTTGTTTCTGCAACTATTTTGTTTATTTTGACTTTATTGTATAGATCACACTCTTACAAGTATGACTTCTTTTATGTATATGGTATTTCAGGATGAAATTAAAAAACACATATCCGAGGGTGAGACATCCCAAGCATCTCAAAGCAAACAAGGTTGTACATTTTGGAAGGATGACTTGCTTTCAAAAGTGCAAGGACCTGAAAATGAAAAGAGAGGGTGTGTGCGTTGTTTGGGCAAGATTCCACCAGCTAAAAAGTCAAAAACTTCATCATCTACAGAAGCAGATTTGCGTGAAGAAGTTAAGCAGATTAAGGGGTTGTTGACAAATGTGGTAAAATTAATACAAAGTCGTTTGCCAGAAGAAGATGTGCAAAATATCTTACAACTTGCAGCTGAACAGGTATGTTAAGACCTATAATTGTGTGTTTAAAATGTACTAGGAATTTAGTTTTTTTTTTTTTACAAATGCTATGGAGTTTTTTTAATGATATGTTTTTTTGGTGCTATATTATTATTGTGAAAGTTTATTTATTGGTACTAACTTCGTGACATATATTATTTTATGCTATCACACATATTTAAAATTTGCATATTTTTTTATAGGTTCTGGATGCTTCAAGTAAACTAAATGATCCAAGCAATTCAAGATCTCAAAGTGTCAATGATGAAGATCATGAATATAGTATGTACTTAATTTTATTAATTTTCATTAAGATTAATGTTAATTTTGTTAAATACATACACTAATTTTAAAGTTTTATTGTAATTTAATTTACAGGTGATAACTAGAAGTGAAGGTGCTCATCTTTATTAATCGTTGGTGATTCATGTGTATCACGTTTAGAATTGTATTTACCAGCTATGGGAGCATAACATGTATTTCTGCTAAATTTTCTTGATTCTGTTTATTTGTAATATTGATAGCTATTGCTTTAGAACTTGTTTTACTTCTAATATAATTGAAGTCTTTTTTTTAAAATATGATTGTTATTCTTATATATAAATTTAAATATATAAATTAAATTCTAAATTTTAATTTTTTTACTCATAATAAAAAATCATTATATGCTATACCCACGGAAAATTTAAATTTAACAAAAGTGTGGCTATAATCTATACCCATAGAAAATTAAAAATCATATCGCTATAAGCTATATCCACGGAAAAAAGACTTTTGCACTAAAGTATATAGTGATAGAATTATTTTCATGGGTAATTACTTGGTGATTATTTATGAAGATTTTTAGTTCTGTCACTAAAATCTCTAGTGATACAATGAAATTCGTAGGTATAAGTCGAGGTATTTTCTGACGGTAATGTGTATCGTCACTATATGTTATACTGACGGAAAAAAAACCGTCAGTAAAGACATAGTAAAAATAACGGAAATGAACGCCCGTGGGTATAGACTTTTGAGGTCTATACTCACGATTTTCATATTTTTACCTATGGTTTTTTACTGTAGATATATGGTAATTTTCTTGTAGTGCTCCCTGAATTCGAATCCTCACATTGACCTTTCGAATTCTGGCTATCCCAGTTGACTGCCCCTGGGGCAGTCGACTGGTCCCCTTCTAAGCCTAGGGTTCCCTTCCCGAGTACATTTCTCTCCGCACTCAAATCCTCCCGGCTTAGTTCCCGAGTACAAACACTCACACTCAGACCCTCATGACCTGGTCGACTCTTCAATCAGCAGTCTCGATCTGTTGCCTTCACGCCCTCTTCGTCTTCGGCTCTCGTCCCTCGGATGCGCATGCAAACCCTCGGCTTGCCTCCATGCCACCCTTCACACATGCCTCGAAGTCCATGTCCCTCGGGTCATCGTCTCTGCCCATGGTCCCTCGGATGCGCACACAAGCTTCCAGCTTGCCTCCATGCCACTCTTCACCTGAAGACATCCAACCAAGTCTATGTGTACCTGCAAACCTGCACACTCACATACATATATTAGTCCAACAACAAACCCTAACTTACTTATATTGACACACACATCAAAACCCATAATCCTCCAGATCATCTTTGGGTCGATTGCCCCAACATAAACGAGCCCTCTTAAATAGTGCTCGAGGCTGATTTGACCGTTACCAGTCGACTGTGTTGGATTGATAGAGTCGATAGAGGGGGGGGTGAATATCGACAAAAACTTTTCGAATTTATGAAGAGAGCAATTTGCACAGCGGAAATAAATTAAGACACGCGAACACAGTATTTTTTACTTGGTTCGGAGCCTAGGTCGACTCCTACTCCAAGGCCCACGATCGTTGATCGTTTACTTTGGGCAATTCTATATGAACGCAAAATCAGTTTACAGAAAGTGATTTACAAGTATTGCACTATAAACTTTTAATAAAAAATTCTTCTGTTACCGACGTCCGATTGTAGGTAGACTTTCCGGAGCAGCAGGACGTCGTCGCTCGAGTTGGGCAGTTTCTGGAACAAGGCGTGAGCACAGAAGAGCGTGGAAGCTTTGGAACGAAGTTGATGCTGAAGGCTTGGGCATTGGGTACTATTTATAGCACCCAGGGGCACCCTGGACGTCGGGGGCGCCCTGTCACGTGTCAAGCGATCCGCAGATCGCTCGGTCAACTTCTATCCCGCTCGAACAGGGATTAAGTTTGACCATGGAGGCGCCTTGGTCGTAGAGGGCGCCTTGGCTGACTTCTTCCGCGTAGAAATCTCGGCTGTGGATAAAGCTGGAGCTTCGCGGTCTTGGGCTGGAGGCGCCTTGGCTGCTGAGGGCGCCTTCACTGACGAAGGCGCCTTCGCTGCTGAGGGCGCCTTCACTGACGAAGGCGCCTTCGTTGCTGAGGGCGCCTTGCTCAGTGAGCAGCTAAAGCCCTTTTTGCTTTGCTTGGTTCTGGTTCACCTTGAGGGCGCCCTGGACACTCAGGGCGCCTTACTCAGCTGCTGCCTCACTCCTTTGAGGCTCTCTGAGTTGCAGACACACGTTCCTTCGGTCCTGCATCCAGGGTTAGTCCAAAACACAATAAAACAATTAATTATTATTTTATACAGCCTTAGATGTCTTGGTTCTGACTTTGGTCTCCCTAAATGGAGTCCTAGGTCGAACCGACGCCTACTGTTCCCTCGACAGGGAACGCGTCCTCACCTACTCCTCTCGGGAGAAATTACCTGATGCCAACCGTTCCTTTGGTTGGACTTTTGCCCGACGATCCTTTGTCAGGTCTTGTATGCCGAGCTGCCCTTCGCTCGGTGCCTAGCATTCCTTCGCTAGGTCTTCAGTCCCAGACTGTCCTTCGCCTGGCTCCTAGCAGTCCTTTGCTAGGGCTTTTAACTCTAGCATTCCTTCGCCAGTGACTAGCGGTCCTTTGCTAGGGCTTTCACTGCACACTAGATTAACTTGTTAGAAAACAAGAAAGACTTAACTTTTGACCTATATTGCCATTATCAAAACACAGGTTTGACTTAGGTGCATTCTGCACCAACAATCTCCCCCTTTTTGATTTATGGCAACCCTAGTTCAAAAAGTTAAGTTTAAACAAGACATGAAAAAGTTTTAACTTTTGTTCCCTCCCCCTGGAAGGAATCTCCCCTTAGATTTTTCAAAAATTCGTGGGGTTTTAAAAACTTTACTTGTACTTTGAAAACTTAAGTTTTAGGTACTTAGAAGTAACTTAAAAATACATACTAGAGCATAATTAGAGTACTTAAGAAATTTTAAAGTCTTAAGTTTTAAAGTACTCAAAATGTTAGCTTAAGTACTCGGTAGGATATAACAAGCTTAAGTACTTAGTAGGTTTTGAAACACTTTAGTACTTAACAATTTTGAAAAACTTAAGCTTTAGAGTAAAAAAGATTTTGACAAGCTTAAGTTAGATCCTTTTGAAAGGCTAGAGTATTTTGCAAAATTTTGAAAGCTTGAAAAAATTTTGAAGCTAGAGTACTTAGCAATATTTTGAAAGCTTGAGTAGAAAATTTTGGAGTTAGAGTACTTTAGCAAAATTTTGAAAGCTTGGAAAAAAAATTTGAAGCTAGAGTACTTAGCAAAAATTTTGAAAGCTTAAGTAAAGAATTTTGAAGCTAGAGTACTTTGCAAAAATTTTGAAAGCTTGAAGAAATTTTGAAGCTAGAGTACTTAGCAAAATTTTGAAAGCTTGGAAAAAAAATTTGAAGCTAGAGTACTTAGCAAAAATTTTGAAAGCTTGAGTAGAGAATTTTGAAGCTAGAGTACTTTGCAAAAATTTTGAAAGCTTGAAAAATTTTGAAGCTAGAGTACTTAGTAAAAATTTTGAAAGCTTGAAACTAAATTTTGAAGCTAGAAAACTTTAAGAACTTAAGTACTTCTTCAAAATGTTTAAGCTTTTGCATAAAGGATAAGTATGTTTTTGAACATTTTTGAATAAAGGAAAAAATTTTGAAAAAATAATTTAAAATTTAGAAAAAATAATTTTTCTCTTTTCCTATCTCTATCTCTCCCCCTTTGTCATATATCAAAACAGATAAATGTAGCATGAATAAAGAAAATAAATAATAATTTACTGTACTGAACCAGTTAGATTTACACTAAATCAATTAATTTTCTCTGTAGGGACCTGTCTAACCCAATTAGCTACTTACTAACTGTTATATACAGTAGTTTATGTTAGGGTTAGTCAAGTTAAGTGTTTCTGTTCAAGTTAGATTTTCTAATCTTGACACTTAACTTGATTGCTGTATAAGTTGTATTTAGTGCCCCAATTACTGCAGATGCACTGACTTAAAGCATCTTGAATTAAGGCAAAGACCTAAGCATCTCAACCCTTTCTAGGTTATCCATCAAGAGTACCCTAAGGTGCTTGTGAGATGCTGGCTTCTAAGTCTATAGGTGCATGCAGTTCTAGAGTTAGGGCCTAGGCTAAGTCCATTTTCGAAAAATCCCTAGTTTTTGAAGGGGTGTAGTTTTTAAATAAAAATAAAACTAAGTCGAAAAATGAAAACTGATTTTGAAATTGAGTAAAACAGTTTTTCAAATTATATTTTAAAAATAATTTTAAATCAGGAAAAAATTAAGCTATTCTACAGAGCACAATCCTAACTGCCTTCTTAGTGAACTGAACTCAGATTCAGGTAGGGGTTTTGTGAATATGTCAGCTAAGTTGGATTTAGAGTCAATATGTTTAAGTACTATTTCACCCCTGGCTACATGGTCTCTTACAAAATGATGTTTGACTTCTATATGTTGGGTTCTTGAATGTTGGATTGGGTTCTTAGTTAAATTAATTGAACTTATATTGTCAATAAATACTTGAGTTTGATTGTAGTTGAGCTGGAAGTCCTTTATGTTGGTGCAAGTTGCATCAATGATGTTCTCCTTTATGTGTTTTAATGTTTGACAATGTACTTAAGTCAGTAATATGTTGAACAGACAAAGGGGAGCGAAGGAGAAGTAACCTAAGCCTGAGAAAAGTCCTAGTTAAGCTAGGCATGGAAACCCTAAGACCTAGCGAAGGGCTGCTAGGCTCTGGCGAAGGGCTGCCAGAACGAAAAAGACCTAGCGAAGGGCTGCTAGGCTCTGGCGAAGGGTTGCCAGAAAGAAAAGACCTAGCGAAGGGCTGCTAGGCACCTGACGAAGGGTTGTCAGGGGAACAAGTCCTAGCGAAGGGCTGCTGGGCACCTGACGAAGGGCTGTCAGGGAAACAAGACCTAGCGAAGGGATGCTAGGCACCAAGCGAAGGGATGCTTGGTATCCAAGACCTAGCGAAGGGCGGCTAGGCAAAAGTCCACCCGAAGGACCGGGCGGCAACCATCTCCTGAAAGGAGTAGGTGAAAGGCGCTTTCTCGGGGGTAAGAGTTTGCGTCGGTTCGACCTAGGATTGCGTGCCAATCCGAAGTCCGAACCAAGTTCGTAAGATTAATATTTCATGTATACTTGCTTTGCATATATATATCTTGCAGGTACCAAGAGAAGAAGACAAAGCAAGCAAATGTAGAAGGCTGAAAACCAGCAGCCAGGGCGCCCCCAGCATGGGGGGCGCCCCCAGCATGGGGGGCGCCCCCAGCCAGTGCAGAAGATGTGCACTTGTGTGTGTGTGCAGAACAGGTGTCCGTGAGGGCGCCCGGAGCGTCCGGGGCGCCCCCAGGCAGTACTATACATGCAGCAAACGTGTGTTTGCAGAACAGGTGTCAACCGGGGCGCCCGGAGCGTCCGGGGCGCCCTAATTAGTAGTTGTTTTGCTGTTTCGAAGCCAGAACACAGGATAAGCCCTCAAGGGGGCGCCCGAGTCATCCGGGGCGCCCTGGTCAAAGTTCTTATCACCTACGGCGAGGTAGGCGCAAGGATAAGAGTTGACCGAGTCTTCCGGGGCGCCCTCGTCGACCAGGGCGCCCCCAGGAGGGCTATAAAAGGGGCTTCGACCCCTCTGCTTCCTACACACTTTCCAACTACGATTCTATTCATTCCGACCGACGACAACGCGCTAAAGACGAGGTTCTACGACCGGGAGGCTCCAGGAGGAAGTGCGCGGCACTTCGGAGGTCCAGATCGGCCGAGCTTCACTTTCTGTGTTCGGTTTGCTTTTAAAGTTACTGTACTTATTTTTCAATACTTGTCTTTGTAACTTCTACACTGTAAGACGGGTTTCTCCGCCTCTGGAAATTCCGGAAAGGAGACTATTAGTGGACTCAACGCCGAGTACATAGGCCTTGGACGTACTGACCCTGGGGGGTTGGGAATCAAGTAAATAAACCTGCCGTGTCACCTGTTTTGCTTTCTTTTATTTTACTTTTATGTTTCCGCTGCACTAACGCTCTGAGTCCAGAAGTCTTACAAAAGTCTTACGAAGTTTTTGACGGTCGATATTCACCCCCCCTCTATCGACGGCACCGATCCAACAATTGGTATCAGAGCCGAGCCGCTCTTCACCGGACTAACCGCCGACGGAGCAACGACGCCAGGAGTTGAGGGGGAGCTCAGGGGTGAATCAGGTATATTTATTTTAATGTCAAATTTTAAATTCCATATTATTTGTTTCACGTGCAGGGAGAGAGGGCACTACAAAAATCAGTGCCCTACTCGTAAGAATCGTTCGTCACCGGCGGCAAAGGAGATACCAGCGCCAGGAGTCCGGAAAAACAAGGATCACGTGCAATGCTTCAAGTGTGAAAAATTCGGACACTACAAAAATAAATGTCCGGCAAAGGTACGAAAAATGTATGTTCCAAAAACTTTACAAATTCCTGCAATGTCGTTTAATAATTTAGATAATTTTCCTGAGAAGTTAGAATTATTGCATAGTCAATTAGATATTTTAAATAATAAGTTACATAATGTGAATATGGCTAAAATGTCAGAAATAAATTATTTGATCATTAATACCAATTCAATAATTGTTAAAATTAATTCTGATATTAAATCTAAAATAAACTCTGATAATTCTACAGATAATTATGCAACTAATTCTGGATCTAAATCTGAAATCAATCCCGAACTCGAAATTGAAAATCCTAAGGATAAATCCGAAATTAATTCTGAAAATCTCAAGATTAATTCAGAAATTAATTCTAAAATTCTTAAAGATAATCTAGAGATAAATATTAAAAATATTGAAAATATATTTGAGGATAATTCTAAGGATAATTTTGAATATAAAATTCTCCTAGATAATAACTTAATCATAGATAATATTGAATATTATTATAAAACATTAACTAGTGGCCCAATTTACTCCACCTACTGTGAGGATATTGAAAAACTTAATCTTGAGGAGGAAATAGAATTTTCTAAGATAAAGGCCATAATCAATAAAAATTATAAAAATTCAAATAAATCAAAATTATTAGAGAAACTTGAAAAGAAAGACAAAAATGAAGAAGAAATTTTTGAAATAATGAAAATGATGAACTTAAACCCACAATTATTAATTAATCATTATAATTCAAATTAAATCCAAATTAATTCGAATTAAATCTCAAATTAATTCAAATTTTAATCCAAATTAATTCAAATTAAATCTAAATCCAAATTAATCCAAATTAATTCAAATTAAATCTAAATTCAAATTAAATCCAAATTAATTCAAATTAAATCCAAATTCAAATTAATTCAAATTAAATCCAAT
The DNA here is from genome assembly GCA_024364735.1 of Boesenbergia rotunda. Classification (NCBI taxonomy): domain Eukaryota; kingdom Viridiplantae; phylum Streptophyta; class Magnoliopsida; order Zingiberales; family Zingiberaceae; genus Boesenbergia; species Boesenbergia rotunda. The sequence continues at coordinate 477,159 of JAGFNQ010002251.1, read as the reverse complement.
TTAATTCAAATTAAATCCTAATTAAATTCAAATTAATTCAAATTAAATTTAAAATTAAATTCGAATTAATTAAATCTTAATTATTTAAATTCAAATTAAATTCGAATTAATTAAATCTTAATTATTTAAATTCAAATTAATTAAATCTTAATTACATATTAATTAAATTCAAATCAAATCTTAATAATTCTAATTCGAATTAATTAATTCTTATTCAAATTAATTAATTCGTAATAATTCGAATTCAAATTAATTAATTCTTAATAATTCAAATTCAAATTAATTAATTCCTAAAAAATTCAAATTAATTAATTAAATCTTAAATAATTCAATAAGCTCAATTAAATTCGAATTAATTCATATAATTCAATTAAATTCGAATTAATTCATATAATTCAATTAAATTCAATTAAATTCAAATTAATTCAATTAATTCACCTTAATTCAAATTAATTCAATTAATTCACCTTAATTCAAATTAATTCAATTAATTCAAATTAATTCAATTAATTCAAATCAACTCAATTTTAATTCAACTAAATCCAATCAAGATCTTAAATCACTTAAACCTGAACCAAACTAAAATCTTACCCAAACCGCAACAATTAATTCAATAAAATCAAATATGTCAAAGTGGGTTGACATATTCGCAGGTTCACACGATATGTATCAAATCGAGAATTTGATACATTTTTAAAAACAAAAATAAAATGCCTTGACTTGTTTGACTCATGCATAATTGCCATGCCATGCATTTGCTATTTTCCTTAAAATATATGACATGTCATTCATATTTAAATTTTATGCATAATTTAGAAAGGTCATAAGAGAAAGATAATTGAAATTTGGCAACATAGTATTGGGAGGAGGTGAGATGATAGTACGTTGGGGAAACCAACTCTAATAAGATCAAGTCTACTTGGTCTCTTTAGACTGGTGAAACCAGCCGAAGCTATCGATCCAAGACCCAAGCTAGTTAGACCAGAAAATGACCTAATTCAATTTGAAAATGAAATTTCATTAAAAGGCTTTGTCAAGGAAAGGGTGGATGATCCCATAAGGCTACGGCCAAAGAAGGCCTAGTGCCTCGCCAAGACCTGGAAGCCAATTTCTGAAATTCAAATTCAAATTGTCTTTTGTCAAATTCGAATCTAACATAAATTTCAATTAAATCTTAAATTTAATAATTTATGGAAAATGATTCAAGCATCTCACAATACACCTATAAGGCAATCATGCCTGTTGTTTTGATATATCTAAAATGGGTGAGATGTTAAGGACTAATGAATTGAAAAATATTTTTCAAAATTGTTAGAATATTTTCCTAAAAATATATTTTTCAAAATAGAGCTTTAACATAATAATGTTTTTATGGAATTCATGCTTGTCTGATTGATTATATATATTACACATTTTTCAAAAAAGGTATATTGTTTTCAAAAATTGATTGACTCACGCAATTAGACTTGGATTGAAATTTTCCTAAATAGTCTTTGGTGTTTAGGATATGGACTTTGCACCCAAAGACCCTTAGGTAATGTAGGTTTGGGAGTCTATGGTAGTACAGTTCATAGGGGGTTTTGTTGTGTCGTTTGTTAATCAAAACCCTATTTTGGATATAACAGGCTGTACTAGTTGCTTCTGCCCAAAATTGGTTTGCTAATTTAAATTCGTTGAGCATAGCCCTAGCGGCTTCTTGTAATGTTCTATTCCTTCGCTCAACTATCCCATTTTGTTGGGGGGTTCTAGGACATGAAAATTCATGTAAATACCCATTTACCTTACAGAATTCCTCAAATCGTTGATTTTCAAATTCTCCCCCGTGATCACTCCTAAGTCTTTTAATTTTAGTGTCGTTTTGATTTTCAATTAGTTTACAGAATTCAATAAATAGGTTTAGGGTTTCATCTTTGGTTTTTAGGAACCTAACCCAGGTAAACCTAGAGTAATCATCAACTATTACTAAGCAGTATCGGTTCCCGCTTAGTGACTTGGCTCCATGTGAATCAAATAGGTCAAGGTGCAGGAGCTCAAGTGTGGTTTGAGTTAAATCAGATTGGATTAGTTTGTGATTGGATTTGGTTTGTTTACCTTGATTACATGATTCACATATTAGGTTTTCATTATTTTTTATTTTGGGGATTCCTTTGATTAAGCCAAGTTGGGTAATTTTTGAGATAGTTCTTAAATTGGTATGACCTAATCTCCTATGCCAGAGGTTTGATTGTTCTAATTGTGTTAACATACATTTGGGTATAAGGGGAAGATTTATAGTGTATACATTATTTTTCCTAGTGCCCTTAAGTATAATTTCTGAGTCTTGTTCATTTCTAATCAGGCAGTTAGAATTGTTGAAAGTAACTATATAACCAGAATCACATAACTGACTTATGCTAAGTAAGTTAAAATTAAAGTTTTCAACCAATAGAACTTTCTTAATAATGAAATCAGATTTAAGCTCAATATTACATGACCCAATTACCTTGAGTGTAGCATTATTGCCAAATGTCACTGAGAAAGTACCTATATAAAGTAACTATATAACCAGAATCACATAACTGACTTATGCTAAGTAAGTTAAAATTAAAGTTTTCAACCAATAGAACTTTCTTAATAATGAAATCAGATTTAAGCTCAATATTACATGACCCAATTACCTTGAGTGTAGCATTATTGTCAAATGTCACTGAGTCTAGGTTTTTGAGTTTGAGTTTGGTGAACTTCAATTTATCTCCAGTCATGTGTCTGGAGCAACCGCTATCCAACATCCATTGGTCCAAATCTTTATGTTCCTACGCATAAAGAATTTTCTTGATTTGGATCCAATTAAAATCAAGAATAGCTTAAATTGAGTTTCACTGCCTAGTCTGTCTCACCCAAATTTAGGGTTTTCAATCACGTTAACCTTATAGGTTTTGTGAGACAGGTTTTGATAGTTTTGAAAAAAATTTGATTAATTTTGAAAACAATTTAAATTTTGAAAATTTAAGTAATTTTGAAATTTTGAAAAGATATTCAAATCTATAAATAACTGAATTTTTGTGTTAGATTCGAATTTGACAAAAAATAATTTGAATTTGAATTTCAAAAATTGGCTTCCAGGTCTTGGCGAGGCACTAGGCCTTCTTTGGCCGAAGTCTTATGGGATCATCCACCCTTTCCTTGACAAAGTCTTTTAATGAAATTTCATTTTCAAAATTAATTTTTGAAAAATTTCTGGTCTAACTAGTTTGGATTTTGGATCGGTAGCTTCGGTTGGTTTCACCAGTCTAAAGAGACCAAGTAAACTTGATCTTATTAGAATTGGTTTCCCCAACGTACTATCATCTCACCTCCACCCAATACTATGTTTTCAAATTTCAGTTAAGTTTGTTTGGTCCTTAAGCTAGCCTAAGTCTAAGCATGGTATATTGCAGAAATTAAATAACCAATCAATCAAACAATTTAACTCAAGAATAACAAGTTTATCTAATAATGAAAATAGTTTTCAGTTTGGCTCCCCCTGGACTAAAGCCACGGTGATGGTTAGGCAAGATGTGAATCTTGTCCTTGGGGATCCAATACTGATTTGATCCAGTAGGTTGGTTCAGGCACAGTTTAGGTACCCATGCCTGAATTTTTCTTCTGGACTGATTCAGTACAGTCAAATATGATCTTTGTCGGGATTTGGTTCGGTAGCCAAGTCCAGATCGATTTAGAACTGATTTCTGTTTTCCAAGGATCATGTCAAGACCCTTGGAACCAGATGTAAATCGTTCTAAAGCTAATCTAAGATCCTTAACCTGAGTTTTCAGGGAGGAGTTCTCCTTTTCAAGTTTTTCAACTTGAGTAGGAGTTCCTTCCTGAACCTTCTCGGTTAAGGGTTTAGAGTCAGCTCCCTCTTTCAGGAGTTTTACTTCCTGTCGGAGGGTTTCGACCCGGAGTTTGGCTTTTGCCAAATCTCGAGAAAGAAAAGAAATTAGTTCACTTAATTGCAATCTATTAAAACCTGTTACCTTAATTTCTCCGTCTTCTGTGAAGGTCAGCTCGCCGTCCTCTTGTTCTGATTTTGACTCTGTCTCGACTTTATCTGAGGCGGTCAGAGCTAGGAGGTTGGACTGGGGTGCTTCTTCTTCTTCTTCTGAGGAAGACTCGTCCCAGGTTGCTTGCAGTGCCTTCTTTCTTCTCGGCTTTTTAGTCTCCTTTAGGTTAGGGCACTCTGACTTGTAGTGGCCCTTTTTCTTGCACTCGTAACAGGTTACATTGGGCTTGTTTGCTGGTTCAGTTGGCTCGTCCTTTCTTCGGCCGGTTTTTCGTTTGTTGGTTCGGTTCTTCAGCTCCTTGTAGTAGCTTCGAGCGAGCCGGACCAGCTTAGTTTGATCTCTTTCTTCTTCTTCTGATCTGAGTCTGAGTTAGATTCGGTTTCAGGTTCAGGCTTCTTCTTCGTTGTCCTTCTAGTCTTGCCTGCAAGAAAAGCAACACCTTTCTCAACCATATTGGTGTTAGTTTGTTCGTGCAGTTCTAGTTCAGAAAATAATTCGTCTAATTTTATTTTAGAAAGATCCCTAGAGACCTTGTATGCATCTACCATAGATGCCCACAAGGTGTTTCTGGGGAAGGCGTTTAGAGCATACCTTATTAGGTCACGGTTTTCAACCTTGTGACCTATTGTGTGAAGATCGTTCATTACCTCTTGGATTCGTGCGTGGAGCTGGGCTGCTGTTTCGTTGTCGACCATCTTGATGGTGTAGAGTTTGTTTAGTAGCAGATCCCTCTTGCTGATCCGAGTATCTGAAGTCCCTTCGTGCAGCTCGATCAGTTTTGTCCATAGCTCCTTTGCACTATTGAAAGGGCCCACGCGGTTCAGCTCTTCCTTTGTCAGCCCGCATTGTAGGGTTTGTGTCGCTTTTGCGTCGGCTTCTATCTTGCGTTTAAGGGAGTTGTCCCATTCGGAGTAGCTTTGTGGTTGTCCTTCAGCGTTTCGGGGGATCTCCAGACCGGACTGGATGATGATCCACATATCCACCTGAGTTTTCAGGTGGACCTCCATACGACTTTTCCAGTAAGAAATGTCTTCTCCACTGAAAAGCGGAGGTCTGGCGGTGCTGAATCCCTCTTGCATGGCCATTTTAATCTGAAAGAAAAATTAACAGAAAAACAAATTTTCCAAGACTAGGTCTTGGATTAGTAGTGCTGGATAAGGGAAATAAAATATCGAGGGGTGTTGAACCAACCTCGATTTACGAAAAAAATTCGAATGAAAAAAAATTTAAAAAAAATCCAAAAATTATAAAGAAAAATTCGAAAAGCAATTTTCAAACTGGTGGTTGCACCAAGTTTGAACTTCCCCGCTCTGATACCACTTGTTGGATCGATAGAGTCGATAGAGGGGGGGTGAATATCGACAAAAACTTTTCGAATTTATGAAGAGAGCAATTTGCACAGCGGAAAGAAATTAAGACACGCGAACACAGTATTTTTTACTTGGTTCGGAGCCTAGGTCGACTCCTACTCCAAGGCCCACGATCGTTGATCGTTTACTTTGGGCAATTCTATATGAACGCAAAATCAGTTTACAGAAAGAGATTTACAAGTATTGCACTATAAACTTTTAATAAAAAATTCTTCTGTTACCGACGTCCGATTGTAGGTAGACTTTCCGGAGCAGCAGGACGTCGTCGCTCGAGTTGGGCAGTTTCTGGAACAAGGCGTGAGCACAGAAGAGCGTGGAAGCTTTGGAACGAAGTTGATGCTGAAGGCTTGGGCGTTGGGTGCTATTTATAGCACCCAGGGGCGCGCTGGACGTCGGGGGCGCCCTGCCACGTGTCAAGCGATCCGCAGATGGCTCGGTCAACTTCTATCCCGCTCGAACAGGGATTAAGTTTGACCATGGAGGCGACTTGGTCGTAGAGGGCGCCTTGGCTGACTTCTTCCGCGCAGAAATCTCGGCTGTGGATAAAGCTGGAGCTTCGCGGTCTTGGGCTGGAGGCGCCTTGGCTGCTGAGGGCGCCTTCACTGACGAAGGCGCCTTCGCTGCTGAGGGCGCCTTGCTCAGTGAGCAGCTGAAGCCCTTTTTGCTTTGCTTGGTTCTGGTTCACCTTGAGGGCGCCCTGGACACTCAGGGCGCCTTACTCAGCTGCTGCCTCACTCCTTTGAGGCTCTCTGAGTTGCAGACACACGTTCCTTCGGTCCTGCATCCAGGGTTAGTCCAAAACACAATAAAACAATTAATTATTATTTTATACAGCCTTAGCTGTCTTGGTTCTGACTTTGGTCTCCCTAAATGGAGTCCTAGGTCGAACCGACGCCTACTGTTCCCTCGACGGGGAACGCGTCCTCACCTACTCCTCTCGGGAGAAATTACCTGATGCCAACCGTTCCTTTGGTTGGACTTTTGCCTGACGATCCTTTGTCAGGTCTTGTATGCCGAGCTGCCCTTCGCTCGGTGCCTAGCATTCCTTCGCTAGGTCTTCAGTCCCAAACTGTCCTTCGCCTGGCGCCTAGCAGTCCTTTGCTAGGGCTTTTAACTCTGGCATTCCTTCGCCAGTGACTAGCGGTCCTTTGCTAGGGCTTTCACTGCACACTAGATTAATTTGTTAGAAAACAAGAAAGATTTAACTTTTGACCTATGTTGCCATTATCAAAACACAGGTTTGACTTAGGTGCATTCTGCACCAACAGACTGGTCCCTTACCAGTTGACTGGTCCTCGTGAATTTGAATGTCTCCGCCCGACAATTCAAATTCTGGTCGCAACCAGTCGACTGATCTCTCTGTGCTCTACCTCAGTCGACTGGTAAGGGACTAGTAGACTGCCAACACTCTAAGCCTAGGGTTTCCCTTCCCGAGTACATTTCTCTCAACAATCGAACCCTCATGACTTAGTCCCAGGGTTTCCCTACTCGAGTACAATCCCTCAGTACTCGAACCCTCACGACTCAGTTGACTCTTCCTTCAGCAGCCTCGATCTGTTGCCTTCAAGCCCTATTCGACTTTGGCTCTCGTCCCTCGAATGCATGCAAGCCCACGGCTTGTCTCCCATGCCATTCTTCACGTATGCCTCGAAGTCCGCTTCCCTTGGCTCATCGTCTCTACTCCAGCAATCTCGACCTGTTGCCTTCAATCCCTCTTCGACTTTGGCTCTCGTCCCTCGAATCCATGCAAGCCCACGGCTTGTCTCCCATGCCATTCTTCACGTATGCCTCGAAGTCCGCTTCCCTTGGCTCATCGTCCCTACTCCAGCAACCTCGACCTGTTGCCTTCAAGCCCTCTTCGACTTTGGCTCTTGTCCCTCAGATGCGCACACAAGTCCTCGACTCGCCTCCATGCCATCCTTCACGTATGCCTCGAAGTCCGCTTCCCTCGGCTCATCGCCCCTGCTTTGTCCACGGTCCCTCGAATGCGCACACAAGCTCTCGGCTTGCCTCCATGTCATCCTTCACCGTCCCTAAAGACGTCCAACTAAGTCAATGTGTATCCTGCAAACCTGCACACTCACATACGCATATTAGATAAACATGAAACCCTAACTTAAACCCTTTGCCTAAACATCAAAACACATGGTCACTCTGGACCGTAGATTGCCCCAACAATTTCTCTCTTTTTGATGTTTGGCAATACGTTTAAGTTAGGGAAAACAAATAGCAAATACAATGCTAACAACCATTTGGACTTACGTTGCCAAGGCTTCACCTTGGACTTATATCGCCAGTGCATATGCAATGCAAATATGCATGGATCCTATCACAAGGCATCCCCACACCTAACCTCCCCAAGAGTTAGGATTTTTACCAAATCGGGCTTTTTAAAACCTCTCCAAGGCTTCCCCTACATTGGTCTTACAAAGGCTTTTCAAGAACCTCTCCAAGGTTCCCCTTTTGCCAACAAATGAGCAACAATGCTCCCCCTTTACCAAAGCTCCCCCTTGACCTAGGATTTCTTGCAAAGGCGTGTTTGGTTTCCCACTTAAACCTAACACTTCTCCCCCTTTGTCACACATCAAAAGGACTCCAACAATTTTCCTCTTATTAGATCCTTTAACCTATAATGATCATAAATAAAGTGTATTAACCATCCATAAGATTATACACTTGTTTTACATCATTACGACACTTTTTGATTGCTGAAAACAGTTTCAGCCTATATCAGTCGACTGCGACAGTTACCAATCGAGTGATCCCCATTGAAAAATCATACGGTAGCTAGTCTCTCTCCGACAGCACTGTTACCAGTCGACTGCCCCCTGAACCAGTTGACTGGTTCCCTGAAAATCCCATTTTCAACATTTCTGACCAAATTTCAAAAATGCACCAGAAATTCCACAAATCTTCAAAAATTTCCAAATTTTGTGGAGAAATTTGTGCTACCCATATCTACTTGGGAAAAATACATTCAAAAATATATCTATCACAAATCCCAAGATTGACACCAAACTCAAAACTATCTAAACGGTTCAATTGAACTTTGACCGAAAGTCCTAGTTTTGATCTCCTCTTGATGTATCTGCTCATACCAAATCACAATGCATCCCTAGCATTGATTTATATGATATCTATAAATCAAAAATCACCTTTCATGCAATATAACTCCAATGTCATATTTATTCATGATACTCATACCCAATGTACCAAATCCCTAAGATTGAGACTCAAATTTGTCTCTACATCCTATGGCACACTCCATGGTCCATCCAGATTTCCGAAAGAAATCCTTCCGAGATCCATTGACCATGGGTTCCAACTTGGCTCCTAGAGCTCCCCCTTAAGCTCTTAAGTGACTCATCTATAATTACAAGGCCACACCGGTGTACCTCCGGTGACTTTTGGCTTACAACCCTAACCTTCTTAACTCTGGACACCTTGTCCTTGGTTAAGTTCTTTTTCTTCCCTTGAAATGGCTTTCCCTTGCCATTCCTTAATCTTCCATCTTTGGCATAATTATATGCTACCCTAGCATATTTTCTTCTATTTGCCTTGGATGTATTCAATTTGATATTTTTGAGTTTTTGAACACCCAAGTACATGTCAAGTCCCCTAGGTCCAATAATGACCCTACCTAGGACTCTTTTCATTTCTTCAAGTCCTACCCTCAAGACTTGATTTTCCAACTCTAGAGCTCTAGCCCTAGAATTAACATGTCCACCTTGGACATTCCTAGACCTATCCACATTTCTAGGCATATGTCTCTCCTTCTTGGGATTTGTGCCTTAATCATTAACCACATTCCTTCCCTTAGGCATGGTAGTTTGGGTCTTTCTTGGTTTAGCCTTGGGTAATAATTTCTTAGAATAATCTACCTTGTTAACCCTATTCATATCATTATACCTAAATCCATGATTATTCTTATCAATCATATAAGAATTGAAAATTGGATTTATTTTCAAATAAGGGATTATCTTCCCCTTTACCTTTGAAACTCCCCCTTGACTTGAGCTCCTCTTCTATTCCAATTCCTTCAAATACGCCAATTTCTTGATTTCTCCTTTCTTTGGGCACTTGGTGTGGTAGTGTCCACGCTCACCACACGTGAAGCAAATTATATGCTTCTTCTCTTTCTTTTCCCTACAACCCATGTTAGTTTTCGAAAAAATTGACTCGGGTTTAGAGTTTACATCCTTTTTCTTACCCAATGGACACTTGTCCTTGTAGTGTCCCTTTTGATTGCACCCAAAGCAAATTATATGATCCTTTGACTTTGCTTTGATGGAGGTGGACACTTCTTCTTGCTCTGACATTGAGGATGGTCTTTCCTCACCCTCAATCCTTGACGTGGAGACTTCTTAAATTTCTTCCTCACTAGAGGATGTGGATGATTCCACTTTTTACTTCTCTTCGGATGTTGAACTTGATTCAACTTATGATTGGTCCTCCTCCTTCTCTTGGACCAAGGACCCCTTTTTCTTGGGCTCCTCTCCTCCTTGTCCTTGTGTCGAATTTTCATGTAGAGTTATCACCTTTCTTCATAGCTCATACGCATTCTTGTATTCTCCTACATTTGACACAATATATGGAGGTAATAAATTTAATACACTTCTAGTTACCTCCTTATCCGCCTCCGCTTCCTCCGTTTGATCCTTGGTCCAATACCGAGGTCAAAGGCATTTTTCTTTCTTGTCCGTTGGAGCTTCAAATGGAACCTCCAATGCGGTTCAATGGTCCCAATATCCATTTGGAACCACGTCTCCAACCGCTTCCTCCAATAATCGAAGTCATCTCGATCGTATGGAGGTGGGATCCGAATATCCCATCCAAGCGGACCTTCCGAATCCATCTTTCTCTAGCACCTTTACTCTTTTGGCGGTTATTCCAACAAGAGTGAACCTCGCTCTAATACCACTTGTTAGGACCTTGACGTACGGCTAGAGGGGGTGAATAGTCGATCACCCACTTCGATTGCGATTCTTCCTACAATGTTAGCGTGCACAAGCGAAAATACTAATAACACAAATAAACAAACGCTAACACGAACTATTTACGTGGTTCGGAGATAAAGCCCCTACTCCACGGCTGTCCGTAAGGTGGACAATCCCGATCCATCGGTGGATGACTCCCCGAAAGACCTCCGGCTAGTTCTTGTCGCTCCTTGTGGGTGGAGAAACCTCACCACAAACCCTCGACAATACCTGAGCACTAGAAGACTACTAATAAGCTCTAACCAAGCTTATTTCGTCAAGTAAAGTCAGCCAAAAATAAGTCATCTTAAATAGTGCTCGATACTATTCTGACCGTTACCAGTCGACTGGTATTAACACCAGTCGACTAGTGCTAACACCAGTCGACTGGTCCTCGCGAATTTGAATGTCACAGCCTGACGATTCAAATTTTGGTCGACACCAGTCGACTGATCTTTCTGTGCTCTTCATCAGACGACTGATCCAAGCATCAGTCGATTGCCACCTAAGGTTTCCCTTCCCGAGTACAATTCTCTCAGCACTCGAACCCTAGGATTTTCCTTCCCGAGTACAATTCTCTCAACACTTGAATCCTCACGACTTAGCTGACTCTTCATCCAGCAGCCTCGGCCTATTGCCTTCAAGCCTTCTTCGACTTCGGCTCTCGTCCCTCGGATGCATGCAAGCCCACAGCTCGTCTCCCATGTCATCCTTCGCGTATGCCTCGAAGTGTGCTTCCCTCGGCTCATCGTCCTTGCTTTGTCCACGGTTCCTCGGATGCATGCAAGTCCTCGACTCGTCTCCCCATGCCATCCTTCACCGGACTCGAAGACGTTCAACTAAGTCTATGTGTATCCTACAAACCTACACACTCAAATACACATATTAGATCAACATGAAACCCTAACTTAAACCCTTTACCCAAACATCAAAACACATGGTCACTCTGGACCATAGATTGCCCCAACAATGTGAAGCTTCAGAATCAAGGATCCAGATAGTAGAAGGTATACCTGAGGTACCATTATAGTGCAAACCTTTGTGAGAAAAAATAGACATAACATGTGGATGAGATGCAGAAAAACTTTTGAAAATATTCGACAAGAGTTGCAATTATGGCATTGGATGATTGAGTCCCTCTAGAATTTGTAGAAGGAACTATTGCTGCCATGTTGGATGCTCTAAATTTAAAGAATCATTGTTGTGATTGACTATCAAATTTCCAAGGAGAAGACAAACTCAATAGTTATATTTTTTAGTCATCTGGTGGATTTAAAGAACTCAAAATTCGATCTCTACCGTTCAAAATGCCCAGGGTGCGAGAAATGTTCCCTCAAAGTTTCAGAGCGATCTAACGGTTAAAACTAAAGAAAATATAATTCTTCTACCAATACAGTTTTAAACCAACCATGATATAGAAAACGCTGAAGAAACCTCATAATGATCGACCTTCTGACATTTGAAAATCATAAATCTCAACAATGATATTACAATCCTTTTAAATTAAAATTTTTCGGTTCGGCAGAATCGTACTCTAATACCATAAAAATAATACAAATATAATTTAAAACCGATGCAAAGAGAAGGAGAGAGAGACAAGAGAAAGAAGTAAATAAACGACGGCTAGATAATTGTATTCATAAAACTTAGGGCTTACATATGAAAAGGAGATATATATAGACAAATTTAAAAGACTAATTCTACCCTAGAAAATGCTATCCTTATATAAATAATTTTTTATTATATATTAACAGTAATAACATTTTGTTCCACGTGTGTAGCAATCATCAAAGTCTTGGCACCTCAACATCATTGCTTTCACAAAATTTCAATACACTCAAAACTAATCCTTCCCATCTATCATCTCAGATCTGCTGAAGATTTAGTCTAGTAGTAGAAACTAAATTCATAGCATTCAAAATATCTATATCATTCTTCTATAATGTCGGACACAACTTATTTGATATTCCCAAAACTTTATGCATAAAAAATAATACAAATACAAAGTCAAATGATTTTATATATATCCATGTACAAACCATTTAGCCTCTCCTCGAATGTTACTATTGAGACCTTTGTCAATAAGATCTTGAAGAAGTGTATTCACTGAAACAAACAAACCAATGAATCTCCTAACAGAGTTGAAATGTGAACTCCAACGAGTAGCTCCGGCTCGTACCGAAGAACAATCTTGATTAGATCTAGTACCAATGTCAATTTCTCCCAATTCTATCAAATTATTAATTTTAGCTTTTTGGATAGATTTTAATTGAAAATAACGTTTAGCAGATGAACCAACAAAATTAATAGTAGAAGTTAATGTTGAAAAGAAACGTCATACATCATGCACCTCATTAGAAACTGCAACTAAAGCAAGTTACAGTCTATGAGCAAAACAATGAATATAATACGACAATTTACCAAAGGGCGCACTTGAGAATTGGTATTTACCAAAAGGCGTACCATGGTTTTATTTTTACCAAAGGGCGTATTCATTTTAGTGAACTTCCTTTTATACCCCTTCCGCCAAAAATAGCTTTTCTCTTTCTCATTCTGTTTCTCAGTAACAAATTCCGAGGCAACTGAAACTGCTTTTTCAGATTTGTCATTTTAAAATAATATATTTAGGAATCGGCTAAAAAATGTAAGGTAAAGAAAGAAAAATTATTTCCATTAACAGAAAGCTCTCTTCCAACATGATTTTAAAAATCTAAAGTGATGATTTTTTATATTTGATTAATATAAATTAATATATTAAATAATATTTAATAAATATATTAATATATAAAAAAGACTTGAAATTAAAAAGGCCTGAAATCGTTTGATTTCAGACCCAACGTGGGCCTGAAATCAAAAGATTTCAGGTCCAGCGTGGGCCTGAAATAAAAGAATTAGGCCCAGCGTGGGCATGAAATAGAAATATTTCAGGCCCAGTGTGGGCCTGAAACAAAAGATTTCAGGCCCTGCGTCGGCCTGAAATCATGTGTTATGATAGGGTTTTTTACGTAGACCTGAAACGTAAAGAAACATCTCTTTATATTTTTGAAATCACAATAAAAATCACCGAGAAAGACTACCTTACGTGAGACATTCTAATTAATATAAAACAGGCATTATATTAAAAACGAACTTATATATATATATATATATATATATATATATATATATATATATATATATATATATATATATATATATATATATATATATATATATCGATTACTATATATAAAGAAAAAGCAACTTCAACGGCAGGGCCTGAAAACTTTGATTTCAGACCCTGCATGATTATATAAAATTAATAAATATAAAAAATAATTAATAGAGATAATAATATATATTGATTATCAAAATTAAAGATATAAGGATGATTTACTAAAACAAGCTATGATTCTACATTATTGCTGTATCGTTCTGTGCCAACTGATACAGTATGAGAATATCAGTGGGTTTTGGTGAAAACCCACTAATAGACCTAAAAAACTCTTATTGTAACATAATTTATACTCATTAGAAGTTTGGACACCAAAAATATCATCTCCTAGCTCAACTCTAACTATTGATATTGGGTTTCGAGAAATCCAAATATCCTAGGTCCATCAGTGGGTTTTGGTGAAAACCCACTGATAGACCTAAAAAGCTCCTATTGCAACATAATTTATAATCATTAGAAGTTTGGACACCAAAAATACCATCTCCTAGAACTATTGATATTTTTATTTAATTTAATAAATCATCATTAAATATTATAAAAAATATTTTTAAAATAAAAAATTTTAGAAGACGGGCCTGAACACATCTGTGTTTAGGCCCAAGGAGGTGGTATTTTCTAAAATTTTTTAATTTTAAAAATATTTTTTGTAATATTTAATTATGATTTATTAAATTAAATAAAAATATCAATATTTCTAAGAGATGGTATTTTTAGTGTCCAAACTTCTAATGATTATAAATTATGTTGCAATAGGAGTTTTTAGGTCTATTAGTGGGTTTTCACCAAAACCCACTGATGGACCTAAGATATTTGGATTTCTTAAAACCAAATATCAATAGTTAGAGTTGAGCTAGGAGATTGTATTTTTGGTGTCCAAACTTTTAATAATTATAAATTATGTTGCAATAGGAGTTTTTTAGGTCTATCAGTGGGTTTTCACCAAAACCCACTGATGGACCTAGGATATTTGGATTTCTCAAAACCCAATATCAATAGTTAGAGTTGAGCTAGAAGATGATATTTTTGGTGTCCAAACTTCTAATGATTATAAATTATGTTGTAATAGGAGTTTTTTAGGTCTATCAGTGGGTTTTCACCAAAACCCACTGATGTTCTCATACTGTATCAGTTGGCACAGAACGATACAGCAATAATGTAGAATCATAGCTTGTTTTAGTAAATCATCCTTATATCTTTAATTTTGATGATCAATATATATTATTATCTCTATTAATTATTTTTTTATATTTATTAATTTTATATAATCATGCAGGGCCTGAAATCAACTGATTTCAGGCCCTGCTGTTGAAGTTGCTTTTTCTTTATATATAGGAATCGATATATATATATATATATATATATATATATATATATATATATATATATATATATATATATATATATATATATATATAAAAGTTCGTTTTTAATATAATGCACGTTTTATATTAATTAGAATGTCTCACGTAAGGTAGTCTTTCTCAGTGATTTTTATTGTGATTTCAAAAATATAAAGAGATGTTTCTTTACGTTACAGGCCTACGTAAAAAACCCTATCATAACACATGATTTCAGGCCGACGCATGGCCTGAAATCTTTTGTTTCAGGCCCACGCTAGACCTGAAATATTTTTATTTTAGGCACACGCTGGGCCTGAAATCTTTGATTTCAGGCCCACGTTGGGTCCGAAATCAAAAGATTTCAGGCCTTTTTAATTTCAAGTCTCTTTTATATATTAATATATTTATTAAATATTATTTAATATATTAATTTATATTAATCAAATATAAAAAGTCATCACTTTAGATTTTTAAAATCATGTTGGAAGAGAGCTTTCTGTTAATGGAAATAATTTTTCTTTCTTTACCTTACGTTTTTTAGCCGATTCCTGAATATATTATTTTAAAATGACAAATCTGAAAAAGCAGATTCAGTTGCCTCGGGATTTGTTACTGAGAAAGAGATAAAGAAAGGTTATTTTCGTCGGAAGGGGTATAAAAGGAAGTTCACTAAAATGAATACGCCCTTTGGTAAAAATGAAACCATGGTACTCCTTTTGGTAAATACCAATTCTCAAGTGTGCCCTTTAGTAAATTGCCGAATATAATAAGCATGTGGAGAATCATTAAGAAATAAAGTCTGACATCCATTCCATCCTCACGCATATTACTTGTGCCATCATTACCTTGCCCCTTAGATTTTCGGTTAACAGATTGTATTGATTGAATACACTGTATATCTCTTTTTTCAAAGTTAATGCACTTGTATTTTCAATGTGAACAACTTCAAAAAATCGTTCTCTAATGAACCCATCTTGATCAACATATCTTAAAATAATAGTCATTTGTTCTTTACTTGACTCATCAATTGCTTCATCAACGAAGATATAAAACTTGGCTTCTCCAATTTCTTCACGAATTTTATCCGTCACAATATCAGCAATAATTTTGAAAACCTCTCTTTGAATTTCCGGTGATGTATACTTTGCATTCTTAGATGATTTTTCCAAAATATTACCAATTTCTGGATTCATTCTTCTCAACAAAGTTACCAATTTCATATAATTTCCATGATTTTTAGAGGCAACTGATTCATCATGACCCCTAAAAGTACAACCTTGCATTGCAAAAAAAACTTTACACTTTCTATGGTCACCTTTAAAAGCAACCAATTTCTCTTAATTTGCTCAAAATATTATTCTTCTAATCTTCTATCAATATGCTGATCAAGATTTTTCAAATCTCCCCATTTTCGCATGGCAAAGTTATTTCTTGAATTCCCATCTCCTTCATGTCTCTTGAATGGACAATTTTTATAATTAACTTTTTTTTAATTTTTAAATCCTTTAACTGTGAATATGTCAAATTATGCTAAATTAGTGTCAAATACATAGCAAGGAAACAAAATGCACTTTACTTCTCAATAGAAAATTCAAGCCATGGATATTTTTGAAACCAAGAAAATTGGAATCTACGTTTTTGATCTTCACATTCAGTAAAAGGATAATCATATATAGGTTGAATTGACCCTTTATCAATATATGCTCTTCTTACCTCATCTTGTAGTTCAATGGGATGTTGCAAAATTGAAATGTGAATTTCAGGATTAGAAACATATTGCAAATTGTTACTTGGAAGCGGTTTATCAAGGGTCTCATTTCCAAGTCTTGGTCTTTTAATCGGTGTTGATTCTGAAATACAAGGCCAAGGGCTATTTGGCTCATTTAAATCATTTGTTAATTTCTCATTCTTCTTTTTGAAGAAATCAAAGATTTTTTGATTCCTCATTATAATATTTGACATGTAATCAAAATAAATTTTATTAGTATAATTTATTTAATCTAATTCAATTCAAATTGTAAATTATTTACTTTTTAACCATATAAGTTCGATTAAAAAAATTTTAGCACAATTATAAATAACAAGTAAAATTGTTTTTTAAAAAATACAGTTTGAACACTGGGACGCAAACAAATGGAATAAATTTGTCTATATTTTCGAATATGAAGATAAAAAATTTCAACCCTCTATTTTCAAATTTCAACCATAAAAAATTCATAAATTGATTTTCTTTAAACAAATATAAACTAGATACTAAGTTCAATGTTTACATTGTCAATTCTAAATATTAGAAATCTAAAAATCCTCAATGTTCCAAAAAAATCCTTAGAAAATAAAATTTTAATATATTCACATAATATTTAAAATACATAATCTATATAATTGATTACACTATTATATATAAAGAAATTCGAAACACAAATCTAGAAGAATTTTCTTCAATCTTTCAGTTTTTTTAATTTTTCGTTTTCTTCATAAGCTCTAGTAATTCCGAAAAGTTGTTAACGTTATCTAAACGATTACATTATAGGTTATGTGTCGATCGGCGGCGGCCTCCGTCGCCGGCCAATCGCGGCGGCCTTCGTTCGCAGCCGATCGGCGGCCATCAGTCGCCGGCCGGTCGCGGCCGACGGCGGTCGCGATCGCCAACCATCGTCGGTCGTCGTCGGCCGCCATCTTCATTACTGGATGATTTCCTTCACCACGCTGTCTTGATTATCAAGATATATACAATTCGTTACCATAGTAATATCGATTACTTACAACAATGATTACTAATTTACTTAACAACGATTAATATAAAATCAACGCCATGTGCAGGTGTGAAGCCCCCCTGTGCATGCCTCGAGTGACCATCCTAAAATAAATATGGAATTAGCCGGTCCCACGGAACGAAAGCATCAAATTACCAATTTTTTAAAATTAATCCTTGACCACGTTACGCGTGCCACCGCTATGCCTTAGGGGTGACTCTTATTATAAAAAAATAATATCCTATAATACATCGATTCAAACCTAAATTATATAGTGTAATGTCGATTAGAGAAATTGATTGCGGTTACAGTTTGTCAACTCGATCATATTTTATTGGAAATACAAAATTATCCCTTTGATTCCAATCGCAAGCCCCATCACTTTTCTCCAAAAGATTCCCATCGGATAACATTATCAAGCGGCGACTATAAAAAAAAAACTATCAACATTCATATCGATTACATGGAATGGGAAACATTATTTTCCTTCTAAAGTATATTCTTTTATCACCATTTTCTGCCCAAAAGACCAAAACATGTATGACCAAGTGTAACTCAGTGGTAGAGTCCCTGGATAATTAATATCATAATATGGCATGGAAGAATATCTTCTCATTTTTTGAAGATCAAATATTCAAATTTCATCATCAAAGAATTAACAAATATTTTTTTAATAAATGATTATCTAAAATACTAAATTGATAAATCGTTTATTATAAATACTCGTCGATATTCCAACTATTTTGTTTTTTAAAAAACCAGTAAGATGGTTGTACGGCGCAAACAGCTCCCCCGGTGCAAGATGAATCCACGATGGCGTGGAATGTAAGGCACCTGGCCGATTTGGTCGAGGTCACATGTTCGAGGATCGTCAATTGCGTACGGGGATAAAATCCTAGTCTGCTGGCATTAATTTTCTCGATCTCAGGCGCTTCACCACACCAGTGATAACCGTGATTTACCTCCTCCGTGTTGGTCCTGGGGCGGGCTGGCGAGGGCGCTGGGGACGAGCGTTTCGCCTTTTTTTGGTCGAATCCACGATGGCGGACGAGATCCTCTGTCGGTATTCTGTGTCTCAGAGGATCCCTATCCTATCGGTCATATTCTCATCAATAATGATCAGTGAGTCGTCCGATCGACGATTGAACATCATCATTAATTTTTTATCGTCGTCCCGAATTAGACGATATATTGGGATAATGATCGATCAAAATCGTCATATTATAATCTCGTCGGATTCGACGGTGAATACGACGAGATTGTAATTGTGATGATATTCGACGGGTTCAACGTAATTTCAAGGTATAATTTTATTCGAGACGATGGCTGAAGGTCGTCGATGATATCCAATCGACGATCAAATAATTCATCGATCGTCATCGATGAATGAAATAGAGAGACAGAGATCCTCTGTCCCGTCTCCCGTGATGGAAGTCCTGGACCGAGCCCCGAGAGGTCGCAAGGCAGAGCAGAGTAAAGGAGGAGGGGAGTCTCTCTGCCTGTCACTGCTGCCGCTCCTCGAGAGCTCGCCTCGGGACGAACACAACAACTGCGTATCCAGTCCCTCCAGACCTACTTCCTTCCTTTGTCCACAGCTTTTGTCTACTTGCGTGCAATAAGCAAAGCAGATAAAGGGCCTGGCTCTAGTCGTCCTGCTCCTGCCACTGCTCCTCTTTTATCTGATCACCACCGTCTTGGTCTTCGGTTCGTTAAAGCAGGAGAGCAGGCAGGAAAATATAAATTAGAGCTTTGGAATTTGAGTACCGGTTTGTTTTCATACGTAGACTCACAGTAGCTGCGCAGATAGATAGATAGATAGACATAGAGAGAGAGAGAGTACCGTGAAGTTCTCTTTTCTTGGTTTCTGAGTTCGCAGCTGGGTCATAATTTTCTTGGACGTGATGGAGACGAGCAACTGGCTGGGCTTCTCCTTGTCTTCCTGCGTTCAGGAGGAAGAGTTTGATGGAGGTGGAGAAGAGAGAGGAGTCAGCGGCGGCGGAGAGGGTGGCGGTATCAATCCACTTGTTCTTATGCCTCTCACCTCTGATGCCTCCGTCTGCCTCACAGAGCGTCCACCCTTGAGGCAGCCTCAACCTAATTCAGGTTAATTAGTTTTTGTTTAGCTGCATGGTTTTAAGCCTTGGATTTGTACTGTAGTTCTTGAGATATATCTTCGAGTTCCCCAATGAAATTCACTTTTGCTAACGTTTTCTAATTCTCCAATCAAATAAATTGAAGCTTAATTCTTCTTTCTTACTTTTAAACATTGAAGAGTGGAAATACGATGCAATTGCGGCCGCCGCCTCCGCCGGGCTAAACCAGGCTGACCGAGGGCCGAAGTTTGAGGATTTCTTGGGTGGTTACTCTGAGAACTCCGGCGAGGAGAGCCACCGCCTGCAACACCAATCAATTCCCTACTTTTATGAGGCGTATTGTAATTCCCACAATTCCGGCAGTAGTCCTGGAATCAATGTTAACATGCTGCTGACTGAGGACAATGCCATAGCTCCTTATCACTATATTGGATCTTTCGACCGCCACCACCATCGACATCCTAATCAACCTTGTAGTGTAGAAGGCTCGACCACAATCTCAGGCTTGAAGTCGTTGCTCCGGCAACATCAATGCATGCCGGAAAACAAGCCGCCGGCTGAGGAAAATGAGTCCCGATCGCTAACACTTTCGATGAGCCACGGTTTGCAGATGGATTTCAATGAAATTGTTCCAGCCTCAGCTTACCCCTCTGAGGCTGTCACTGATCCCAAATGCCCGAATGGAAAATCGACAATTCGCGACCGGGTTCCTGGCAAGCCGGTAGAGACTTTCGGGCAAAGGACCTCGCAGTACAGGGGAGTGACAAGGTGGGTAACTCTGAATTGTAATATACTTGGTTTGTTCACATAATCTCGATTAAAGATTAACACGAAAGATCAAAGTGTGTGTCTTAGGCATCGATGGACAGGTCGATATGAAGCTCACCTGTGGGACAACAGTTGTAGAAAGGAAGGCCAAACAAGAAAAGGAAGGCAAGGTAGAATTTTACTTGTATGAATCATCTTTGGATAAATTGAGATTTCTGACCTTTAGATAAATGTTCTTCCATGGCAATTGGAATTCCTGATTCTCTTCTCGTCCGGTGGCAGTTTATTTAGGTAAAGGAAGATGCTAAATTGAGGGGGTTCGGGTGTTGATTTAGTCCTTTATCTGATTGATCAATGTTTGTGAATTGAAGGAGGTTACCATGAAGAAGAAAAGGCGGCAAGGGCATATGATTTGGCTGCAATCAAGTATTGGGGATCAACAACTCATACAAATTTCCCTGTGAGTGGAATTGAACCCCCCTCGATTTCGTACTCTTGTCGGTTGAATTCATAGGGCGATTCTACTTATCGCAGCTAAGGAACTACGAGAAGGAGCTGGAGGCGATGAAGAACATGACTAGACAAGAGTTTGTAGCCAATTTGCGTAGGTTCGTTCGGCATTGTATGTTTAAAGACACTAGGAAACATACTGAAACCCGAGATAGGTGAACTCATTGCGTCTTTTTGTGGACTTCTTTTACATTCAGGAAGAGCAGTGGTTTCTCTAGAGGGGCATCTGCGTATCGAGGAGTGACTAGGTCGATCGATACCAAATTCAATGAGCATTTCAACTCTGCTTTGCTTTGTCTCTTACCTCTTATTTCCTCCATGTTCTTAGGCACCACCAGCATGGGAGATGGCAAGCTAGAATTGGCAGAGTGGCGGGCAACAAGGACTTGTACCTTGGCACTTTCAGTGAGTTACTCTTTCCTACAGATACAATAATTGGCCGATCGATCAGTTTAGAACGATAATTTTGCTCCTCTCAGTTCAATTTTATTTATATGTTCAATCTGATGCTATGTTTTGAATGTTCACGGTCCATTTCTCGATCGGTTCGTGCAGGCACACAGGAGGAAGCCGCGGAAGCCTATGACATTGCGGCCATCAAGTTCCGAGGGCTGAATGCGGTGACAAACTTCGACATTACTCGGTACGACGTTAAGCGCATTTGCTCAAGCTCACACCTACTTAGCAGGGAGCTTGCCAAAAGGTCACTGAAAGAAACCACCCCGGCAATGTCTGATGATGTATTGAATATGCCATGGAATTCAAAGACCAACGATATCTCGAACAATGCTAACTCTTTGGGTGCCGAAGTGGAGAGTTTTAGACACACTGTCTCTTGGCATAACATGTATGGGGATTGCTCTAGTGGAATCTTCTACCCCGCAGCCGGGGCGAACTGGACGGTGGTGCCAACCGTGCAGCCTGCCGATACCATGGCTTCCGATCAACCTCCAGTGTTTGCCCTATGGAATGATTGACGAATCAATCACAAGCTGGATTCAGATTGTTAAATTGAGCTGTGTTAGTGTCCTGGTAATAGTAGCAGACGAATCCTAGTGATTCTAACGATACTGCTCGGTCGTCATAGTAAAAGGCGATTTCAAATGATCTGGTTTGGATCGCTATTCTGCAAATTTATCGATGAACGCTAGAAAAATTAAAGCCAAACTAGTGTAAGACATTGTTCTTATGTGAACAGCAATATTTGGATGCTTTCCCTTTGGCAGCAACTGGAGCTTCACGTGTTCCCATGAACTTTCTGCAACTGCTAAAAAGACAGAATAATAATCCTTTGCTTCACCAGAGAGAAGTCCTGTGAGTTTTATTTGCTGTCGATAAGTCTGAGAAGTGTTTGCAGGTGACGTGCCTGATTGCCTTAACTTGCGTGCCTGAACTAGAAATCTATCCTCGTCTCTTCTTCTCTGCCATGCTCATCGTCCATTTCTTTGGCCTTTTCCCGTGCCCCGGTGTTTAATTTGGAGGTGTTTTCTTTATTCAATTCTATGAAAATTGCAGCTGGCGGGCGAAACAATCATTCTTCGGCTGAATCTGCACAGTTTTGATCAAAAGCAGTAATATATACTTGGATTCTTGGAACAATATGAAGAACGAGAAAGATTCGACTACATTTAGTTAATCACGCATGCAAATTTTAAGATTTCTCATGTCACTTATATCATACAGTGCATGCTCATTATAACTTAATTTACGTTGCCCAATGAAGACATATGTCAAATTCAGATATGAAGCCATAGTAATACATTAATTTTGATTTAGAATTGATTCAAAATTTTCTACATTTATTAGTCAATTGTGAACGAAATTGTTTGTTAGACTTAGAGAATTTAAAATTTTAAAAGTTTAATATTTTTCAAACTAAGAGTGTTCTAAGAATTCATTAGTGATGTTAATCAGTAAGTATTATAAATTACCCTAGAGCGTAGCACAGATAGTTGGTATATGATATTTTTGACATAATGATCAGGAGTTAATTTTCAGGAGGTGACGATTTACATTTTTAGTCCCACCATGTGTTCGTTGTCTATATATCTGTATGAACCTTTCTTCATATCTGTAAAGGCGGCTCTAGGTGACTGTTAAGGTAACGGTTTTATTTT
This sequence comes from Boesenbergia rotunda, assembly GCA_024364735.1. Lineage (NCBI taxonomy): Eukaryota > Viridiplantae > Streptophyta > Magnoliopsida > Zingiberales > Zingiberaceae > Boesenbergia > Boesenbergia rotunda. The sequence continues at coordinate 453,996 of JAGFNQ010002251.1, read as the reverse complement.
TTTTTAAGTTAGTATTATAAATTTTATAACAAGTTTATGATAAATTTTATTAAGTCTTTATAGGTTTAAAAAATTTATTGCTCTTAATTAATACGGTTGAGTTTAAATTTGAATGTATAGATATATTAAAGAGACTTTTAAGTCAATTGCCCACGAATTCTGCTAATGTATTTAAAGAATTTTGAATCATTTAAATCTAAAATTAATGTACTCGGCAAAAAATATATATATATATATATATATATATATATATATATATATATATATATATATATATATATATATATATATATTGTGTTTCTACCTCTCAACGATTAATAAATCAATTGGTGAGTGTTGTGCCCGCCAGAGGCCGGACGTCCCAAACCAAATTATAATCTGCAGGGAAAAGTGATGAACCCTAGGGGGATCAAGTCCGATTGAGCACCGAGAGAGTTGTGGCGACTGAATTTGAAAAAGATTTTCTTGCCTTAATCGATTGAAGCAACGGTTTTGCATCAATCAATTTAGGTAAAGCTTGCCTCAATTGATTAAAGTATTTACCAAATCGATTGAGGTACAAATTCGTAGGGTCAACCAATCGATTACTTAATCAATCGGTACCTCGAATCGATTAAGTGCTAGGTGTTTATGACCGCGCAGCCAAAGATTTATTATATATATAATCTAAATTCAAAGTAAGAAGAGGGGTATAATAAGAATGTACTGAGTGATTTTAATTTTAGGTAAGTTAGATAGGCCAAATGAGAAATATACGTTCAGTAAAATCCGAAGATTCAAACTTATCTCGAGTCATATTTAGATTTTTCTTCAATAAATTAAAGGTCCTATTAGATTGTCAACCTGATAGATTTTATTGACTTATTATTGCCAACTACTAGTCTACTAGCCTACAAGACCTAAAGTTAAATTTATATTTCACATAAATTTACTCATGACTAAACATGTGAAGAAACTAAACTAGAGTATCAAATCTCCCATGCATGCTTAAAGTTCAAGGTTCTTGTAGGTTCAAAGTCTGATTTAAGTTGTCATAAAGCTAGACAAGTTTTTTTTTTCTATCTACAATGTCTTAGATTAAGTTACTCTCGACTCTAATGAATAGGATAAGATTTAGTTACTACCATAACAACCGCAGTAGCCAGTATTCTTCATCCACAAGAGCCCTAGAAACTACATGCACGTAACACGATCTCAAACTGTTCACCAAGATAAAAAATGATTAACGTGATTTTTTCAAATTCGGACGATCGATTCGGCCCTACGAAAGTTTTTCATTGGTCGTCAGGATAAATCGGAAAGTACTTACGGCGAACAGTCCGGAAGCCTAGCGTCCCAGGATTCATGTCTCATTTGAAAGAAAAATTCCTATAAATACGTTATAGTTGGGGATTGACCTACGAATGCTTAGGATAATAATTAATCCTCTTTTTATTACACCATAACGGAAAATTATTGACCAAGATAGAGCTGGCATCAAAAGGTTTGGGAAAATCATTATTCATTAATTACAAAAAGAAAAAAATATAAAAATTCAGAAATTAAACCTATTAAGCTCACTTTAACCATGCAGCGGTACTGATTAAAAGATTAGATATGGAAATCTTATTTTGAGACCTAATTAAATTAGAACTCCAATATTTTGATGCTCCTTTTTATTACGTATCGGATTTTTTTTTAAAATAAATAAATAAATAAATTGAATTATCAAATATAAAATTAAAGCTTTGATTTAAAATCAAATTAAGGTCGCATAAAATCTATCAGATAGGCGTGAAGATAAAAAGTATGTTGTTTTAAATCAGAATTGATTTGGTTTTGATTTAATTGAGAAATGACTGAACCAAATTTGAAATTTTTTAGAAAACTTATTTTTTCTGTTTTTTTTTAATCCTCTTCCGTGTATGCAACTTCGCTCTCACCACCTCATGCGCAAGCCTCACGCATTGGCTTCTTCTGTTTTTTTCTCTTTCCTTCATGTTTTTTTTCTTCCCGACTATAACTTAGTTGGTTTTTTTCTCCTTCTCCAAAGACAGATCTCGTTTTTTACTTTCTCTCCTCAAGAGCAATAATCATCCTTCTTCCCTTCTTTTGTTATTCTCCAATTCACTGACAATAACTCTAATCCTTTTTCTTCTTAACAAGAATTACAACTCTTGTTTTGACTTTTTTATCATCGGAATTAGTTAAGACCGTCGGCAAAAGAAGACAAGACTTCGTTCTCTTTTCGTTTTATCCTGTACAACATGTAATGTAATATAATGATTTTTTTTAAACTTTATATAGAATTTATTATATATTTTTTATAATAATATATAATTTATTATATTAAATTAAGCTCATCCAAACTTTTATTCTTACATCTGACATGAACCTTAACTCACTAGATTTGGGAGACGAGATATCAAATCCATGATGTTTTGCAAGATGAAGACTGGTTTTTTCATGGGATTCGATAGCTCTCATCCAAACAGGCCACACTATATGGCCCAATAATTCAGATGACATGAGTACGGACTTATAAAAAAATTAATTAGGTTAGATAATGTTGAATTTAAAATGAACGATTTGATTCAAAAATTTTTCATCGATCATCATGTATATTAGAAAAGTATATATAGAGACTCATCTTGACAATTAATATTTTCAAGTTCGTTATCCATTAGAACAAAAAATTCTTGATAATATATGTTAAGTTTTAAATTCTAGATTCCTAATTTATCACTCGAGTATTTAATACACTATCCCCAGGACGAGTATGGACCTATCAGGTTGCTTGTAAATTGAATTCAAGCTGTATAAAAATTATTGGTTTGGTTTAGTTTTATTGAATTGAATTTGTATCTATACAAACCAAAATGCAATTCGGTTCAATTATTATCATAGAAAACAAGACAACTGATGAATTGTCCACACAGGATCCTCCATTCCGAACTCTCTCGGTCCTCATGGCTCACAATCGTCGATCATGACCGACGATTCATTTGATCGTCGATTGGACATCATCGGTGACTTCCGATTACCATCCCGAATCAAACGATATTCTAGGAAAATGATGAATCGGTCGGGATCACCACAATTATGATATCGTCGGATTCGACAGTGAATCTAGCGAGATCGCAATTATGTTGATCCCCGATGAATTTACCGTACTCTTAGGATATTATTTGGTTCAGAATGACGGTCAGAGATTGCCGATGATGTCCAATTGACGATTGAACGAATCGCCGAATATCGTCGACGATTATAAAATATGGGACAGAGAGAGATTGGGGAGAGAACCCTCCTCTGAATTGTCACCATGATTACTATTGAATTTAACTTCCCACTACGGCCAGCTACGACACTGACCTTATCACGCAGTTCATGCTTATTAAATGCATTTGTGGAATCATCTGTAGACGCTGCTATGTGATGAGTGAGTGTATCTCCAGCAGGTGGTTCAGGACTCAGGAGAGAAATTTAATAACAACATGGACTTGATTTTGTGCATGAAAGTTATTAATGCTAGCAATTAATTTCATTTCCTCTCCTGCAAGCTAAGGAACACTTCATTCATGGTGGAGCCCTTAGAGCTATAATGGACGTCCAATTATCTTTCAAACATATGTGATTCAACTATCATATAATTTATATAAAAAAAAAATCATCAAATCAGGCGCGTAATCATGGAATATTAGATTTTTTGACTACTCATCGTGAACGCTTTCTAATTTATTTTAACGGTCGACAAAAAAAGTTTCATAAAATCGAATCAATCTATCTCAAATTCAATATTACCTGATATTCCGGAAGGAACCGACGTCGACAGCCAGTCATCGAGATTCAGCCCACGTAGATGTTGACGATAGGGGAGGAACTCCGCACCCTACGAAATCAACACGAGCGTTAGGGAAACACGTCGGAGGTTGTCCGGCGGAGCCTACTCCGACGCTCAAGTCAGTGTCTCGATGGAGAAGCGTAGAAGGCATAAAAATGTACGAGTAGTAGAGAATGCATAACTCTTTTACCGGAGGGGTTGGAATACCATTTATACCTGCGGCGGCTGCCTTGGTGCGTCCCATAATCTATGTCACGTCCCCCCTTCGTCGGTTACAAGATGTTCTTTGAAACGGTCTATGTCGTCATTAAGTATGACCCGTTGGGATATTTAAGGGTCATGATGACTTCGCGATAGTGAGGATGCTTATCCAAGGATCCGAGAAAAAAGGAGGGACCGTTACTTGAGGTCGAATGCTGCTTGGGCTCCGCTTCCACGAGGTGATCTCGGGGTCTTCTGGCTCGAGAGGTCTCGGGCACTCCGCTTCCCCGAGGTGGTCTCGGGACCCGACTTCCGGGGGTGCTCCCGGGAGGGATTTTCTAATCTGATCTCCATGGCGTATTTACTGCGGGAGGGCTCCGGAGGCTCCTCTTCCCGCGAGTGTCCCGGGAGCTCTGAAAGGGGAGTCGCTCAGACTCGTCACATCTTGCCACCCAGCTTCTTCAACCCACGTGTCCGCCCCGGGCTATTAAACTCCATCACAAATCCCTCCCTTCAAGTCTGATCGAAGGAAGTGTGCCTGACTGATCGGACTAGTACGGTGGTGAAGAAGTTGTGTCCCAGTGGGTCCTTGCACCCGTCCCTGCTCTTTTGACAGTTACGCTGGGTCCTAGGATTGTAGAATTTACCCCGGGTCCCGAGACAATCCCCCTTTTTTGGTTTTGTCTTTCCCAAAAAGGCTTCTATGGCTTTCAAGATACTGTAATGATACTTGTCCATCCTTCATAAAAACGCATGACATTCTTTGATGGTGCCGGGTCCTCTTGCGAATGCTTCATCGCCACGTGCCCCAACTGCTCTCACCGTGACCTCTTACTGACGTGCACAGCTATAGCCGGCTCACATCAAACGACTGTTCCCTTGCGCTGCCTTGGTGCGGCGATTTCTTGTTCTCCACGTGCTCTGCCCCCATTGCACTCATGCAGGCGGCTTCCTCTGTATAAGAAGTGGAGACGAAGATGTTCAGCCTGTTGGGATCTTTGCCCTAGCTAGAGGGGGGGTGAATAGCAAATCGTCTAATCTTCTTGTACCTACGTTGTTAGTTGCACAGCGGAAATACAAATAAAAACTAAACTAACAACTACACAATACTAACAAACCAGATTTACGTGGTTCGGAGATGAAGCTCCTACTCCACGACAGTCCGTGAGGTGGACGATCCCTTGATCCTTCGGCGGATCGCTCCCCGGATTCCCTCCGGCTATCACGTGTCGCTCCTTGTGGGTGGAGAAACCTCTCCACAATCTCTGGACACAACCTGAGCACACAAGACTACTAACTTGCCCTATCCAAGCAAGTTTCGTCAAGAACCCTAGCCCCAAAGCGAGCTCCTTTAAATAGGACTCGGGGCTGAAACCCGCGCTCCAGTCGACTGCTCACTTACCAGTCGACTGGTAGGCTCCAACGGCTACAAAATAGCCTCAGCCGCCTTCGCAACGGTCGACTTCCAGTCGACTGGTACAGGACCAGTCGACTGGGTCCAGTCGACTGGAACCACCTCCAGTCGACTGGCAGTCGACTGGTCGACCCTCCCTGGGTCGACCCGATTCTCTGTTTGGTCAGCAGTCGACTGCCCATCCTGGCAGTCGACTGCTCTTCACCCACAAGCCTAGGTTACCCTTCCCGAGTACATTTCTCTCCGTACTCGACCCCTAGGACTTCCCAAGTACATTCACACAGCACTCGTACCCTCACGACTCGACTGACTCCTCCTCCGCAGTCTCGACTATTGCCTTCGCGCCCTCTTCATCTTCGGCCCTCGTCCCTCGGATGCGCACGCAAGCCTCCAGCTTGCATCCATGCCACCCTTCACGTACGCCTCGAAGTCCGTGCCCATCAGCTCATCGTATCTGCACTCCATGGTCCCTCAGATGCGCACGCCAGCCTCCAGCTAGCTTCCATGCCATCCTTCACCGTACCGAGGCCGTCCAGTCAAGTCCATATGTGTACCTGTACAGTCCTGCACACTCAACATACACATATCAAATACACAGGGTAAACCTAACTTAAACCCTTTGCCCAAACATTAAAACCTATGGTCATACCAGACCATCTTAGAGCCAATTGCTCCAACAATCTCCCCCTTTTTGATGTTTGGCAATCCGTTTAAGTTAGGAAAGCAAGATAGTAGTCAATAGCAAAAACCATGCTAAATGAATGCATATGCCATGCATAAATGGACCCTCTCCGAAGGTATCCCACACCTAACTCTCCAAGTTAGGAACTTTTCTACCTAGCCCTTCAAGCTAGGATTTTTACCACCTAACCCTCGAAGTTAGGATTTTCCCTCACCTAGCCCTCCAAGCTAGGATTTTTACACAACCCGGGCTTTTTAACACTTCTCCCAAGCTCCCCCTACATTGGCCTTACAAAGGCTTTTTAAGAACTTCTCCAAGGTTCCCCTTACGCCAAGAAGGGAGCAACCAAGCTCCCCCTCAAACTCAACTCCCCCTAAAACTAGGGTCTTTAGTAAAGGTATATTGGTTTCCCACTTAAACCCAATAGTTCTCCCCCTTTGCCATACATCAAAAAGACACCAACAATATCCCAATCATTGGTTCTTTCAATTCCTCAATGACCCTAGACACAGTGTACTAGACCCCCATACACTTGTTTCTCACCTTTTGAACCCGAACCAGCTGCTGGATACCCAAACCAGCCCTGGGCAGTCGACTGCCCACAGTGGCAGTCGACTGATATTCTGATTTCAGTCTTTTCTGGCCATTTTCAGAAATACACCAGAAATTCCACAAATTTCCAAAAATTCTCAAACTTTGTGGACAACTTTGTGGAACCTATACCTACTTGGGAAAAATACATATACCCATGTGTCTATCACCATTCCCAAGTTTGGCACAAAACCCAAAAGTTTCAAAATGAAAATCAAGGCAATTAGGAGGCAAACTCCCCCTTAACCCATGTCTTCTCCCAATTTTCATTTTTCCCAGGTCAAGTTCTACCCAACTTAACCTCCTAACACCATGTTGAGTTACCCCCACCCAACATTCGAGTTCTTCCCCTTTTTGGACACCATTAATGCTTGCTCCCAAGCAACCTTTCCCTTAGTGCCAAATCGAACTCACAAACACTCTAAAGACTCTAAAGGTTTGCAAGCACACTTGCTAGGATATATCCTATCCTAGAAAATAATGATATCATGTAAATATCAAGTGTGCTTGACTTTTGGTATACATCTAAGTTTCTTAAGGATTTTGCATTAAGTATCAACCTTCAAATTCGTTTCTAATTCCATGTGTTTGTCAAATCTACCCATCATAATTCGACACATGGAATTGTCCTCAATGTTCCCTGTTTAACCTCTAAATCTTAGACACCTAGGAAACCTTATCAATCCTTCTTGATTTCCATAAAATCCAATAAGTTCTTATCAAATCATGGGATAACATTTTATTCAAAGAATATGAAATCAAAACTAAGAACTTTAGTCCTAAACCATATCCCATAACCAAATTTACAATTTTTGATCATTCAAAGGCTATTTTCCACATTTTCACACTTAGCAGTCGACTGCCCAAATGGGTAGTCGACTGCCACCTGACTTCCAGGTTTACAGAAATCCCGGTCGACCTCCTGGTCGACCTCCAGTCGACTGCCACCAGTCGACTGGTATCTGAGCCAGTCGACTGGTGGCTGAATTTCAGCCCTCTTTGGTGAATTTCAGAAATGTCGTAGAAATTCTATAAATCTCCAAAAATTCTGAATTTTTGTAGGGAGATTTGTGAAGCCAATGTCTACTTGGGAAAAATATGTTTCCAAATAAATGTACTCCAAATCCCAAGATTGACACGAAACTCTATTTCTTCTAAAATGTATCAATTAATCCCTTCCCAAAAGTCCTAATTCTCACTTCTCTTCAACTTATCCTTTTATCCTTGATTCAAATACATTCCTATCATTGAAATATATGGTATTCCACCATTAAACCTCAATTTCATCAATTAATTCTCCTTTTTCATCTTTTTCTCCCTAAATTCTCCTTTTGATGTGCCAAACTCTAGGATCAAGACTTATCCAAGTCTTCTAACCCTTTTTGGCACATTTCACTTTACTTCCTAAGGGAGAAACTTTTGAGATCCATTTACCATGGACCCCAAAGGCTCCTAGAGCTCCCCCTTGAGCTTTTAGCCCTAGTCACCTCCCTAGGTGACTCACTCCATGCTAGGCCACACCGATGTGCCACCGATGACTCTTGGCCTACAACTCGGACTCTTCTAACCTTAGACACCTTGTCTTTGGTTAAGCCCTTTTCTTTCCCTTTGGATGACATCCCCTTGTCATCCTTGGACTTACCCTCCTTGCCATATTTATGTGCTTTGCCAGCACATTTCTCTTTGTTGGCCTTGGAGGTCTTAGCTTGGTAGCCCAAACCCGATCTATCATTGTTAGGTTTTAGGCTACTCAACACTAGGTCTAGACCCTTAGATCCAACCTTGAATCTTTCTAGGGTCTTTTCTAATGTATCAAGCCTTGCCCTCAAGGCTTGATTTTCCCTTACTAAGTTCTTGACCTTAGTGTCCTCATGTCCACCTTGGACATTTATAGACCTACCCTTCCTTCTAGGCATGTGTCTCCCCTTCTTGGGGTTAATGCCTTGATCCTTAGGTGCATAAGTCGTAGGTCTATCATGATGCATGCTTTTTCTAGAATGATGATCTACCTTGTTATTCCTATTCCTATCATTATATCTAAATCCAAAATTATGCACCATTAAACATTGTTCATTAATTTTAGCATGCATGGATGGATGATTTGCATTATTTCTAAAATGTAAAGAAGAACTTGAAATTGAATTGCATTTTACCCTAGGGTTAGGGATTACCTCCCTTACCCTTGAAGTTCTCCCTTGATGTGTTTTTGCTTCTTCCTCTCTTCTTTCTCCCATCTCCTTAGATGCTCCATTTTCTTGAGCTTTCCACTCATTGGACATCTTGTGTGGTAGTGTCCTAGCTCTCCACACGTGAAGCATCTAATTTTCTTCTTCTTAGCTTGAGCCTCTTTATTCCTACAACCCATGTTAGATTTAACCGAAATTTGAATGGGTTTAGATTTTACCTCCCTTTTACCTTTTGGACACTTATCTTTGTAGTGTCCCTTTTCATTGCACCCAAAGCATATGATGTGGCCTTTGTTGCTTGCTTTGGTGGAGGTGGAGACTAGATTGACTACTTCTTCAACCTTGGAAGATGTGGAAGCTTCCTCTTGACCCGGAATTGATGAGGGTCTCTCCTCCCCCTCAATTCTTGAACTTGATGACTCTTCTTCTTCTCTTGAGGAGGTTGATGATTTTTCACTTAGCTCCTCCTCCTCACTTGAAGAAGTTGACACTTCTTCCTCGTCTTGAGCCATTTGACTTTTCTCCTTTAGCTCTTGGGCTTGTGTAGGATTTCTATGGAATTCTTCTATCTTTTTCCATAATTCATGTGCATTTTGGTACTTACCTACATAACTCACAATATTGTTAGGCAACACATTAATTAATACATCTATTACCTTCTTGTTTGCCCTAGAGTAGTCTTGTTGCTCTTGAGTCCAATATCTAGGACGAAGCTTCTTTCCATGCTTGTCCTTTGGAACTTCGAATGGCTCCTCTAGCACCATCATGCACTCCCACTCCATCATGAACCACATCTCCATTCTTGACTTCCAACGCCCGAAGTCTTCATGGTCGTAGGCCGGTGGAGTGTAGGTATCATCCCCAAGTTTGTCTTCCATTCTTTCTTGCCCTCTAGCGCGTGCTCCCTTGGCGATTAGTCCAATAAGAGCGGTCCTAGCTCTGATACCACTTGTTGGGATCTTTGCCCTAGCTAGAGGGGGGGTGAATAGCAAATCGTCTAATCTTCTTGTACCTACGTTGTTAGTTGCACAGCGGAAATACAAATAAAAACTAAACTAACAACTACACAATACTAACAAACCAGATTTACGTGGTTCGGAGATGAAGCTCCTACTCCACGACAGTCCGTGAGGTGGACGATCCCTTGATCCTTCGGCGGATCGCTCCCCGGATTCCCTCCGGCTATCACGTGTCGCTCCTTGTGGGTGGAGAAACCTCTCCACAATCTCTGGACACAACCTGAGCACACAAGACTACTAACTTGCCCTATCCAAGCAAGTTTCGTCAAGAACCCTAGCCCCAAAGCGAGCACCTTTAAATAGGACTCGAGGCTGAAACCCGCGCTCCAGTCGACTGCTCACTTACCAGTCGACTGGTAGGCTCCAACGGCTACAAAATAGCCTCAGCCGCCTTCGCAACGGTCGACTTCCAGTCGACTGGTACAGGACCAGTCGACTGGGTCCAGTCGACTGGAACCACCTCCAGTCGACTGGCAGTCGACTGGTCGACCCTCCCTGGGTCGACCCGATTCTCTGTTTGGTCAGCAGTCGACTGCCCATCCTGGCAGTCGACTGCTCTTCACCCACAAGCCTAGGTTACCCTTCCCGAGTACATTTCTCTCCGTACTCGACCCCTAGGACTTCCCAAGTACATTCACACAGCACTCGTACCCTCACGACTCGACTGACTCCTCCTCCGCAGTCTCGACTATTGCCTTCGCGCCCTCTTCATCTTCGGCCCTCGTCCCTCGGATGCGCACGCAAGCCTCCAGCTTGCATCCATGCCACCCTTCACATACGCCTCGAAGTCCGTGCCCATCAGCTCATCGTATCTGCACTCCATGGTCCCTCAGATGCGCACGCCAGCCTCCAGCTAGCTTCCATGCCATCCTTCACCGTACCGAGGCCGTCCAGTCAAGTCCATATGTGTACCTGTACAGTCCTGCACACTCAACATACACATATCAAATACACAGGGTAAACCTAACTTAAACCCTTTGCCCAAACATCAAAACCTATGGTCATACCAGACCATCTTAGAGCCAATTGCTCCAACACAGCCGACTTCTGGCTCCGTGGCTGGGTGTACCTCGTCTTCCTCTTCTTCTCTAAGGACTCTTTTTAACGCAAGTAATTTGCCTCCTTCTTGTCTTTTCCCTTAGGAACCATGCAAGGTTACTGGGTGGAGTGGTACAAGTCCGCCTCTTCGAGAGTGAGGCCGGAGGCTCTGCAGGCGGCCATTGAGGCCTACGACATCCCGGCCGAGATGGCGGTGGCTATCCCTAAAGTAGACCAGACGCCAGTGGAGCCTCCCGTACGCTTTTCTACCTTCTTCTTGGGGCAAGTAGAGTCAGGGCTCCACTTCCCCATTCCCCCTTTCTTCATGAATGTAGCCTCCTATTTTGATATCCCCCTCGACCAGATGACTCCCAATGCTTTTGCTCAGATGGGGGGGGGGGGCGTATATTATCTTCAAGCTCTTCAACCTCCCTCTGACTCCTCGTCTCTTTCATTTTTTCTTCGTTCCGATCGACTCACAAGGGGTCCTTAGCTTTTCGGCGCGTCCGGACCATAGGTTCTTAGGAGAGTTCCCTTCTTCACACAAAGGGTGGAAGGAGAAGTTCTTCTTTAACCAACTGCCTGTGCTGCCCTTCAGTCCTCTTCGTTGGATAGAGACTCTACCGACTCCTCCCTCTCTAGGGGAGTTTCTCCAAAGTCCCACCTACCAGCGCGTTAGGAACGTACTCTCCGTCATGAAGTTCAGTGGCCCTGGTCTGGTGCAGAGTGAGGAGCTCATGTACCGGGCGGGCCTTAGCCCCACAGTGATCCGGATTAGTCCCAGCCTCGGTATGTTCGTCTTTTCCATCAATGTCTGTTAGTTCTAACTGATGTTTTCTTGTCCGGCTATTGCAGAGGAAGTCATGTTCCCCAGGGTGATGCGCCGACTTATCAAGTGGGAGGAGGTCAACCAGGAGGCGTTTGTTGATGCAGTCTGGCCCTGATTGTTGTTTTGGTGTTGACACCGATTTTAGTTTAGGTGGATGATTATGATGATTATGATTAAGTCCTGATCGAGGATTAGGCATGATATGGAGAATCCTAGTCTGGAGGGCTAGGTATTGGGAAAATTCTAACCTAGAGGGTTAGGTGTGAAAAGTCCTAGCTTGGAGGGCCAGGTGTGGAAAGTCCTAATCCGGAAGAGTTGGGTGAAAAGTCCTAGCTTGGAAGGCTAGGTGAAAAGTCCTAGCTTGGAGGGCTAGATGAAAAGTCCTAACTTGGAGGGCTAGATGCAAATTCCCAACTTGGAGGGTTAGGTGAAAAATCCTTAGCTTGGAGGGTTAAGGTGGATGAAAACTTAGCTTGGAGGGCTAAGTTTGAGTCCTTGGATCGGTCTGGTGACCGATCAGGGAGTTTGGCACGCTGCTCCTTCATGGATCGGTCTGGTGACCGATCCAGCAATGACTGATCGGTCTGGTGACCAATCAGGGAGCACACAGTGAGGTTGGGAACCTACTGTACTGCTCCTGATCGATCCGGTGACCGATCAGGGAGTGCGTGTTTCACCCACTGCTTGGCTCCTGATCGGTCTGGTGACCGATCAGGGAGCAAATAGTGAGGTTGAGTTCCCTTGCTGATCTGCACCTGATCGGTCTGGTGACCGATCAGGATCACTGTGCAGATCGTTCTGAAGAACGATCCAGCATCGCAGGTTCCTCACTATGACCGATCAGGACGGAGCTTGATCGGTCTGATCATGATCTGATCGGTCTGGTGACCGATCAGGAGGTTGCCTGATCGGTCCGATGACCGATCAGGAGGTCTGGACTGCGAAGCTCAGAAATCGCCCAATAAAGGGGTGGATCGGTCGGGTGATCGATCCACACTCTGGGATCGGTCTGGTGATCGATCCAGAAGAGTCACAAGGAAATCGCGATTTCTAATTGAGCGTTGGGGATCGTTCAGGACGGAGCATGATCGGTCTGGACCCAGCCTGATCGGTCTGGTGACCGATCAGGGATCGCTCTGATCGGTCCGGTGACCGATTACTTTAATTCAAATTGCACTGTCAGACGCTCTGATCGCGTCTGAACGTATCCGATTCGCTGCTGCTTACATCTGATATTTGATTTACTGTGTGATACGCTGCTCTAACAGTCTGATTAAGCTACAGGTGACAGGGGAGGATTCAAACACTCAAGGAGAAGTCAATGGAGGCTTTCCTTGGAGCAGGTTTGTCCGTTTCTCATCTCAGGTTGCAACGGCTGGAGCTGCAGGACTGAAGCCGCTGACTGAAGCTTGGCTGAGGGAGCTCAGGAAGTTCAGTAAGGGTTCAGTGGTAGCTGGCGTTGGCAGTGAGGCAGCTGGAGGCTGCTGGAGATGAGGTCACTTGATGCTTAGTGGAGAAACAAAAGGGACGGAAGATAGCTTCAGTGAAGCAGAGTTCGAATACTGTCTTCTTGCTGCGCCTTGAGTTCTCCACAACAAGCTTGCTACTTTCTTGAAGTTTCATCACATTGAGCAAGCTACTGATCGAGAAGCAATCATCCATTACTTGAGTGCTTGAAGGAGAGAACAAGGACCTGGGAGTCCGACAGTGGGAAGACACGAAGAAGGGTTCTTGCGTGAGATCGCCACTGGGTGGAGCTCAGGGAAGCTTGCTGTGTTCTTGTCCTTGCTGAGTACTTGAGTAAGATCTTTCTTGTTGTTTCATTGAGCTTAAACATTTATCTGTGATTGAAATGCTGTGGAGAGGTTTCTCCACCGAGAAGGAGGTTGCTTTATATCCGGTGCTAACCGGGGCTTGATCTGCCGACGATCAAGGGATCGCCCACCTTAAGGGCACGCCAAGGAGTAGGGGCAAGTTATCCCCGAACCTTGTAAACCCTCCTTGTTAGCGATCTTGCTAGCTGTGGTCGTTTGTTCTCGGTTTCTGTTTTGATTTTCTGCACTGCTTTGTTGTTTTATTTCTTCCGCTGTGCTACTGATAAGATTAAGTGCAGAAACTTGTTACTTGCCAAAGATAAAAGTGATTGGCTATATTCACCCCCCCCCCTTTCTAGCCATCCGTTTCGAACAGCGTTGACTCCTCCCCCTGCCGCTCCTGATGCACCCCCTGGGCCCGCCGAGTCCTCGGAGGGGACCGTCGAATCGTCCCGTGAGCCTGCGTCGCCAGGAAGGGCAGAGGCTACTACCGCGCCCCCGCCATTTGCGAACCAAGGGACTTCCGGTCCATCGGTTGACCTTCAGGCGAATTTTCCTTCAGGGGGTGACTCTCCCTCTGCTGTTGTTCATCCGGAGGGGGTTGACGAGGGGTCCTCACCCCCTACTACCCCCTCAACCTTACAATTCGCTGGTCGGCAGAAGAAGCGGATTCCGGAAGGCTCAAGCCCCAAATGGAAAAGGCTGCACTCTGGTGGCCCCAGCCCCCTTCCCTCTGTCCCTGTGGAGGTTGTTTCTCCTTCCGAGGGTGGGGAGTCCATTCCCCTATCTTCCCCCGTTCCATCGCCCACTGTTCTGGAGGCAGGCGACCCGACCCCGGGCTCTCCTTCAATTGACTTTGCCGAGGCTCCTAAGGGTAAGGAGGTACTGCGCACCCAATACAGGATGACACTCGACTGCATTCAAAAGAGGCTGGATGCAACATTGGAGGCTTCCATGCACTCTTTCCTCCCAGTGCAGTTGAAGGAGGTTCCTGCCGAGGGGCCCTTGTCCGAGGGGACTTCCAACTCTGAGGAGGGTGATTCCGACCCCTCTACACTGGAGCTCCTACTATCCAGCTACTTCCTTTGCACAGGGGCTCGCTGCCTTCGGAGGGTCGAGCCGACATCTCGAGGTCTCAAGGAGGAGCGGTCATACGAGTCTCTACGAGTCCTCTAACTAATCTCCACGAGTCCCTTCTGAAGGTATGTATTCCTGGTATATAGGATGTTTCCTTAAATGTTCTATAATTCCTTGGTGTAATAATAGACAGCTGAAGACTGCCTGACGGTCGGGCGTGACTTGTACGTCTGGCCTCAGATTGAACCCTTGACCCGTCCGGCCCTGAGAGTAGAGGTCGCTGTTGACCACGAGCACCGGGCGGGACTTATGCAAGCGGGGGTCAGGCAGGCTCTACGGGCGAAGGTGGAGCATCAACTGAATACCCTGATGGCAAGGAGTCCACCCTACATAGTTCCTGGCACCGGGAACAGTTGGCCTCTGAACGGGCGGTGGCCATTACCAATGACCTGCTCCAGGTGATGCAAGAGTGGGATCGGCTTCAAATGAGAGAGAGAAAATTGTCGAGTGATATCCGACTTATGGAGGCCTCGACCGAGAGGATGAACACACATGTTAAGAATCAAGCACGGCAGCTCGGCCAGAAGGAATCCGACCTCATGATGGCGACTGATCGCTTGACTGTCTTCGAGGATGACCTGGCCCAGGCTCGATCGGAGGTATGGGCTGCCTCAGACAGGCTTAGGGAGGCCCTGGCAAAGCAAGATACAATGTCTGCTGAGATGGAACAGCTGAAGTGCACCAAGGAGGCTGCCGAGGCCGAGCTGTGCGACCTTCAGGTGGCTGAGACTTCTAGCACCAGAAAGGCTAAGACAAACTTCAAAGCCAAGTTCCTGGAATCGGATGAATTTGGCGCTATCCTTACTGGCCAGGTAATGAAGCAAGGCTTCCACGGGGCCATTGACCAGTTGTAGCAGGCTTAACTTCTGCCTCCAGATGTTGATCCGAGTTTGTGAGTGTCGGCCGAGTTTGGGAGGAGCTCCCTCCCGAGGATCAAGAGTTGTAGGGTTGTGTGTTCGCCAGGGAGCTTGGCCCTGCTGTACCCGTTTTGATTAAAATGATAACATTTCTTTACCTTACTACCTCGTGCATGCTTTTGCATTGGACTCCCTGTGTCATTTGTCTTCGCCTCAAGGGCTCAGAGAGTAGAGAGATCGGGGGTTTTTGGGTCTAATCCCGAGTACGGATCACCCAAGCTGACCCCGTAAGCCCAAGTACCAGGCCTGCATTTATTCCCCTGTGAGGCGCAACTCGGCCCTTCTCTTTAGAGAGCGTTGGGGGCCTCCGAACCGTCGTCTCCACATCCCAAGCAATCTCTTGAATCAACCCATAAAGCGTTACGAGTTCCCAGGTGTGGCGGAGGCATACCAATCGACATGACGCTTCAAGGTGGACGTCCATCACTGTTTCTGCGCCGCACCCGCATTAAATGCGAAGAGAGGCGGTGGTCACTATAAAAGGGTGGAGAAGGGTGAACCATCCTTCCCCATTCGTTTCACTTTCTTTCTGTTGATAGACTCCTTGTAGAACTGGCGATATGCCAGTGTACTTTCCTCCACCCCTTTTTACGACAGGGGTGGTCAACACCACCTGGGAGGATAGCGGAGATATCGTAGTGTTTTTCGCCGAAGGACCTAGCGGAGTTGGAACCACATGTTTCACATTGTTCGCTAGGGAGCATAGTGGAGATGATGTCCGGGGTTTCGCTGGAGATTCTGGCGGAGGTAGGACCCCGGGTTTGGCCGAGGAGTCCAGAAGGGATATCATGTGCTCCGCCGGGGAGCATAGCGAAGATGACATCTCCTGATGGTTCATCTTCTGCCCCACCCCCGGGCGGTTCGTCCCCTGTCTGCCTCAAACGTCATCCCCTTCCGAACTGTTCGTTTCCCCAAGTTTTGGGCATCGGATGGTGTTTGCCCAGGATGGTGCAGTGCCGTCACCCGGAGAGGAGTTGTAGTTGCTGCTCCCCCTCCTCTTCCTTTTGAATGTGGTAGTCATCCTTGTCATTAGATGCATCTTTATGGTAAGAGGTAGTCAGGGTCTTAAAATGGAATAGTTAATGATTACGAGGATGAAGGACCGAGAGGTTTTCGCCGCGATCGAAGATTTAAGGATTTCGACAATAGCGCACGTGGATCCTCGTTTACCCACTATTGGAAGACGGTTTCGGGCCAAGCGACTCTGTAGGAATGATAAAGTGATGGAGAAAAGGCCCGAGTAAAGGAGTGATTTCCTCTACCGGATCTTCTGATTGTATCCAGGTATTCCTCTGAGATGTTGGCATCAATGTATTTCCCATATAAATGATGGAAAATAGTTATTACCTTTGATGTGCACATGCTTGTGTTTATATTCTGATATCTCGCTTGTTCTCCTTTTGTCGGGTAGATCGTGTGAACCTTACTTCCGCAGCGTCTTCGTATCCCGGGCACCCGCAGTGCCCCGAGGTATTAAGGGTTTTGATTCTTGGTTAGGAGTCCGTAGCACCCAGACCAAGCCTAAGTACCCCGGGCATCCGTAGCACCCGAGGATTAGGGTTTTTGAGTCTTAGTTGGGAGTCCGTAGCACCCAGACCAATCCTAAGTACCTCGAGCATCCGCAGCACCGCGAGGTATTAGGGTTTTTGATTCTCGGTTGTGAGTCCGTAGCACCCAGACCAAGCCTAAGTACCTCGGGTATCCGCAGCACCGCGAGACATTAGGGTTTTTATTCTTGGTAGGGAGTTCGTAGCACACAGACCAAGCATAAGTACCTCGGGCATCCGCAGTACCGTGAGACATTAAGGGTTTTATTCTTGGCAGGGCGTCCATAGCACCCAGACCAAGCCTAAGTACCTCGGGCATCCGCAGCACCGCGAGGTATTAGGGTTTTTGATCCTTGGTTGGGAGTCCATAGCACTCAGACCAAGCCTAAGTACCTCGGGCATCAGCAGCACCGTGAGACATTACGGTTTTTATTCTTGGTAGGGCGTCCGTAGCACCCAGACCAAGCCTAAGTAATTCGGGCATCCGCAACACCCCGAGGTAGTAGGGTTTTTGATCTTTGGTTGGGAGTCTGTAACACCCAAACCAAGCCTAAGTACCTCGGGCATCCGCAGCACCGCGAGGCATTCGGGTTTTTATTCTTGGTAGGGTGTCCGTAGCACCCAGACCAAGCCTAAGTACCTTGGGCATCCGCAGTACCGCGAGGCATTAGGGTTTTTGATTCTTGGTTGGGCGTCGGTAGCACCCAGACCAAGCTTAAGTATCTCGGGCATCCACAACACCGCGAGGTATTAGGGTTTTTGATTCTTGGTTGGGAGTCCGTAGCATCCAGACCAAGCTTAAGTACCTCGGGCATCCGCAGTACCGCGAGGCATTAGTGTTTTTATTCTTGGTAGGGCGTCCGTAGCACCCAGACCAAGCCTAAGTACCTCGGGCATCCGCAACACCGCGAGACATTAGGGTTTTCGATTCTTGGTTGGGAGTCCGTAGCACCCAGACCAAGCCTAATTACCTCGGGCATTCTTAGCACCGCGAGGCATTAGGGTTTTTATTCTTGGTTGGACGTCCGTAGCACCTAGACAAAGCCTAAGTACCTCGGGCATCCGCAGCACCGCAAGGCATTAGGGTTTTTGATTCTTGGTTGGGAGTCCGTAGCACCCAGACCAAGCCTAAGTATCTCGGGCATCCGCAGCACCGCGAGGTATTAGAGTTTTTATTCTTCGGTGGTACATTGGCACTTTAAAAAGGGCACCTTCCTTTATTACATGAATATGGCAAGGCAGCAAAAATACACAGGCGGGTACACAATATGTAAGGTAAATCTTACCGGGAACGAAAGGGTTGAAGATAATTGGTCTGCCCTGGCCTCTTGAGCCTTTTGTTCCTCTCCCCCTTGCATGACCGCCTACTCCAGATAGCCTTCTGGAGCCTTTGGATTCATCCGGGACTCTGATCTGACTTCCCCACTGTAGCATCGCCGAGACACCAACTGGTCCCCCTTGACTTCAGCCACTTGGTCGCCCACGGGGAATTTTATCTTCTGGTAGTAGCGACCTAAGATGGCGTTGTAGGATGCGGGAGCGTCCACAATCAAGAAAGGCGTCCTCCTGGTCCTCTCAAGCACGTCGCTGCCCAATGATAACGATAGGATGATTTGCCCTATCGGCTGTATTTGATACCCCGTAAAGCCGAACAGGGGGGTCGAGACGGGGAGTAGCTCATACTCGTCGATCTGCATCTGATCCAGAGTCGCCTTGTACAGGATGTTCACGGAACTTCCTGTGTCCATGAAGATGTGCTTGACCTTGTAGTTGGCGATGCGGGCAAGAATTATTAGGGCGTCTTAATGGGGAGCTTCCACTTCTTCCAAGTCTGCTGGACCGAAAGAGATTGTAGGGTTGGGCTCCTGGCTCCGACTTGTCACGATGGAGAAGTTTTTCAATCGTCGGGTGTGCGACTTCCTTGTCCGGTGGGAATCTCCTCTGGTGGGTCCCCCGGAGATTACTCTAACATGTCCCGAGGGCGGGCCACGTACATGGGCCTTGCCCTTCCGGGGATCTCTTTCTAAGGAGGGTGATCTGTGGGGTGCAGGTCCCCGACTGCTTCCTCGCAATCATGACTGAGACCAATGTTGGGTTTCGTTTCCCCCGGCCTGCTGCTGCCAAGGAGAAATGCTTCGCCGTGGAGATCTTCGGCGATACCCCGCTTTATTCCACTTTTTCCAAGGTTTGGTGTTTGCCTCCTCACTCAGTTTCTTCTTCAAGGCGTGACACTCCTCGGTAGAGTGTGTTGTACTGCCGTGAAAACCACAGTACTTCGTCAATGGCTCTGGCTGCTCGGTATCCACCGTCTCAACTAGCCTTCGCCTGCCAGCTCCCGAGGTGAAGGTCTTTTCCTCGAGTTGGAGTTGAGGGTTCTCTTCTTTCGGCCCGGGGGACAGCTTGAGGGAGGCCTCCGGCTGGTTCCTTGCGCCGAGCGTATTGCATCTCCTCCACGTTGACGTGCTTGACAGAACGCCCCAGCAGATCATCGAAGCTGATGGGCGGCTTCTTCACCAAGGATCGGAAAAAATCCCCTTCCGCGAGCCCTTGGGTGCAGGCACTGACGAGGATTTCCGACGTTGCACTAGGCACATCTTGTGCCACCCTGTTGAACCGCTGGATGTACTCCTTGAGCGACTCTTTCGGCTTCTGTTTGAGAGCGAACAGATTGAGTGTCGTCTTCTGATAGCGACGACTACTGGCGAAGTGGTGGAGGAATGCGGTTCTAAACTCAGCAAAGGAGTTGATAGAACCTTGGAGCAGCCTCTGGAATCATCGCTGGGCTGCTTCAGACAGGGTGTTCAGGAACACCTGGCACTTTACACCATCAGTATGTTGGTGCAGGAGTGTCACGTTTTCAAATTTGCAGACATGATCCTTCGGATCTGTCTTCCCATTATAATCAGCGATCTCAGACCTATGAAACTGCTTCGGCATGGGGTCTTCCACAATCTCAGATGAGAAGGGCGTAGAGGGAACCTTATGGGAGACCCTAGGGTCCTCCCTTTTCCCTTGTCCCTCTTCGTGCCTCTGCGCGCTGGAGGCTACCGAGTTAGCCTTCTCGATATCTCTAGGTGAGTCTCTTCGGGGGTCTGGGGCTGCTCCGTCCCGTCGCCCTAATGGTGTGACGGATCTTCGTGAGTGTGAGATGGAGACTCTAGGGATCTCCTCTCGTGCAGGAGCCCCTCGCAGCGAGGCGGCTTGCTCGACTTGGTGTTGCTCGAGCGCTTCTTTGATGGTGTTGGCCACCAAGCGATCTAGTTCCTCCCTCGTCAGGACAATGGATTGTCCCTTTGGCTCTGCCATCGATGCTCCTTCTAGTGCTTTACTTGATTCCCACAGACGGCGCCAGACTTGTTCTAGAAGGAATCGACGTCAACAACCAGTCACCGGGGTTCAGCCCACGTAGATGTTGACAGTAGGGGAGGAACTCCGCGCTCTGCGAGAACAACACGAGCATTAGGGGAACACGCTGGAGGTTGTCTGGCGGAGCCCACTCCGACGCTCAAGTCAGTGTCTCGATGGAGAAGCGTAGAAGGCATAAAAATGTACGAGTAGTAGAGAATGCATAACCCCTTTACCGGAGGGGTTGTAATACCTTTTATATCTGCGGCGGCTACCTTGGTGTGTCCCATGATCTATGCCACGTCCCCCCCCCCCTTCGTCGGTTATAGGATAGTATTTGAAACGGTCCACGCCGTCATTAAGTGTGACCTATTACGATATTTAAGGGTCATGATGACTCCGTGATAGTGGGAATGCTTATCCACGGATCCGAGAAAAAAGGGGAGGGAGACCATTACTTGAGGTTGAATGCTGCTTGAGCTCCGCTTCTCCGAGGTGGTCTCGGGGTCTTATGGCCCGGGAGGTCTCGGGCGCTCTGCTTCCCCGAGGTGATCTCGGGACCCGACTTCCCGGGATGCTCCCAGGAGGGATTTTCTGATCTAATCTCCAGGGCATGTTTACTGCGGGAGGACCCCGGAGGCTCCTCTTCCCGTGAATGTCCTGGGAACTCTAAAAGATGAGTCGCTCAGATTCATCACATTTTACCATCTAATTTTTTCAGCCCACGTGTTCGGCCCGAGCTAATAAAACCCATCACCTGATTTATTACTTAATTCGTTGCGGAGTTCTTACATTGGTACCACTGCAGATAAGGCACCAGAATGCATTTAGTTTTTGCATTCATTCTGCTGCTGCTGCAGCTGCCTATGTAAACAGAAGCACGCATGCATGCATGGCTACTGCCTACTGATTTGGATCCCACCGAGAGAAGAGAAATGGCACTTTAGGTTGGCCGTTGGTGCCTTGTGCAGAAGGATCTTAAGGTCCCATGCAGATAGATATGCAGTGAGAGGAGAACATACCCATTAGCGGGGTCTTCTTCCAAATAATTCGCTTTAAACAAACATGACAAAGAGCACTGTAAAGCATTTAATAAAATTTAATGGCAATCACGAGAAGGTCACTTGCCATCTATTTCTTGCAGTCTGCTCTAAAATAAAGTTTCGAGAAATTGGCAACCAAATCTAGCTAAGAGAAAATTTTGAAGGAAAAAACAAAAGAAGCTAGCAGATACCCTACTGCCAGCGACTGTTAATGTTAGTGTTTTTCATTCTGCTTGTATGGTCCCGTTCTTCCTCCTCTTTAGCTCTGCCACACTCCTAGGGATCGTCTCTCCTCGATCCCCTGCTTGTTTCTCTTCATTTAATTTTCCTTTTTCTCTTTTTCTCTTTTGCTTTTTCTTGGATCCCCAGACTATTGCTTCTTTGGTTCAAGAAGAACAAAAGCCAGTCGTCCATTTCCTTTTCTCCCAACGTCCCACACTTGGCAGCTTAATTAACCTATGATTAATGCTAACTGCAGGTGAATTAAGCTAGAGATTAGCAAGGATGATAATATCACATGGGAGACGAGCCCAAGTCTTGAGAGCTTGTAGGATGTATCAATGCCCCACCCCACCATTTCCTCGCGAGTGCTTGTTTATCACACTTCTCTACTGTACATTATACTCTAGTCAAATTTGTACACTTCTCGGTAGATTCTTCTTCATTCCTTCTTCACAGCATGTTTCCTGGATTATAGCCCGGCAAAAGACACAAGGATGTCCTCTATTTTACTTTTTAATTTCATTCCGTATCATTATCCGTACATTTACGTTCTTATCCTCCAATATTATTTTCTTTATTATTTTCTGTTTAAAATTCTTGTAAAAATTTTGAAATAAAATATTTTAGGTCCAAAAAAAAAAACTTCATCCTCCTATAAAATCTAATCGATTTTTAATAATTTTTTTCGATAATATCTAATCTATCTTAATTTATACATATAAATTTTATTTTAATTTTTATTTTATATATTTCTAAGATATACAATTTTACGAACTCTATTTTTTTATATTTTATATATCTTTTTACGAATTCTATTTTTTTTATTTATTTATATAAAATATAGTTAGAAGATAAACAAAATATATAAAGAGATATAAAAGATAAAAATATAAATAAATATATTATAAATGCATTATATTATATATGATTTTTTTAAAATATAAAATACATTATAATTACCGAAGAATATCGGGAAATATATATTTTTTCAAGCTTAAACGTATCATATTATTGAAAAACATCTGGAAAGTCCCTAAATATATACATAATTGGATAACACAATTCGAGTCTTTGCAACACCATAAACTCATAATATTTGAAATTATTGCAATCAAACTTTTCTAGGTTCATTAGTGAGTTTTCACCAAAACCCGCTAATGGACGTAAGATATTTGGATTTCTCAATACTTGATATCACTAAGTAGGGTTGAGCTAGGAGAAGATAATTATGATGTCAAAATTCATTTCTTATAACCACTAGCAATGATCTTCTCGTATCGTGCCACTTGATACAGAGTAATACATCATATAGTAGCTGTAGCATATTTAAACTATTTTTTTTATCTTTCATCTGTGTATCTTTATTTGTTTAACTTATATTTTATTATCGATCTTAATTTTTTTTCATATTTATATTTTATTTTAATTTTCATTAAATTTATTTTTTATATTTTTAATTTATAAACTCTATTTATTTATTTATATTTTATACTTTCTTTATTTTTTATTTAAAAGAATTTTTATATTTTATTTTTATATTTTTATCTCTTTATATATTTGTTTTATCTTTATCTCTTTTATATTTATATTTTTATCTTTTCTCTCTTTTATATTTGCTTTATTTTTCTCTCTATATTTTATATTTTCTATATTTTTCTCTCTTTGGCCTAAAATGAAATATTTCAGGCATAAAAGGGCCTAAAATGAATTTATTTCAGACATTCTTTGATCCTGAAATAAAATCTAATCGATTTTTAATAATTTTTTTTTGATGATATCTAATCTATCTTAATTTACACATATAAATTTTATTTTAATTTTTATTTTATATATTTCTAATATACAATTCTACGAATTCTATTTTTTTATATTTTATATATCTTTCTACTAATTCTATTTCTTTTTTATATTTTATATATCTTTTCCTATTTTATTTTATTTATATTTTTTGATATTTTACATTTTCTATTATATCCTTATTTCAATTATTTATAATTATTTTGAAAAAAATAATTTCGACTTTAAATATCAAAGGATTTGATATTCTCAGATTTAAGACCCAACGATCTATATTGATTTCATTTTAAAATTATAATCATCATTCATTATTTATTTAAAGGATAATTTTTTAATTATTTTTTAATTTTTTCACAATCATAACAAAACATAGTAAATGATTAGGGATGAGCATTGTACAAGGTAGAAAAGGATATATAGGACGAAAGAAAATGAGAATATTTTCATCCGAATCATAATTTATTTTTTAAAATCAAATTATGAAATAGTGGTTTGAAAATTTTGAAAAGTGAATTAAAAAGGGTGTTATTGACGGAAAGAGTATTTGAGGAATGAGCTAATTTTATATATTTTTTTATAAAAAATAAATTATAAGTTATTTTTTTAATAAATATAAATTTTTAGGTATGTCAATTGATAAAAT
This sequence comes from Boesenbergia rotunda, assembly GCA_024364735.1. Classification (NCBI taxonomy): domain Eukaryota; kingdom Viridiplantae; phylum Streptophyta; class Magnoliopsida; order Zingiberales; family Zingiberaceae; genus Boesenbergia; species Boesenbergia rotunda. The sequence continues at coordinate 429,751 of JAGFNQ010002251.1, read as the reverse complement.
GTCAGCATTATAATCCTTATAAGACTGATGTCTAAATGATTAGTAAAATCTTGTGACTTAATTATCTTAAGGGGCCCAACAGGCTTGTGACCTTTCGGTCTGCTCCGTGGGTACGTGGCCCTCTGAGACTTGACTTACCAACTAGTCCTCAAGTAGCCTGACAAACCCTAGCTAGCTAACCCGTTTAGGATCGGATCGGGCCCGCCCTAGTTGACATCTCCGCATCATGTTATATGTGGAAAAACAAAAAAGGAAGACGTTAATGATGACGAAGATTGGCGTATCTCCGTGCGCCATCTCCACTTTCTCCGAACCCAACGCGGCGGCCTCCCTCTCCATCTCGCTGCTCCTGCGACCGCACCGTCCAAAGCGACCGCACCAACCTCTGCCGATTTCTTCCGCCAATTAATGCGATTTTGTACCCGAATGGAAAGTGGGACCGCTGGAGGAAGAAATTAGTTCCGCCTTTATTTATATTCCAACAAATATATTCCTAATCATGAGCTAACTGTCTTAAAAATTAAGTTACTATAATTAGTACTAAGCATCCGATTAAAATAGAATTAATAGTATCGATTGATTAATCATTTTAAAAATTAATAATAAATTTTAATCAGTGTAATTCTACTCATCATACTTAAAATTACAAAGAAAGTAAACACAGCATATAAAACAATGAAAGCTTACCAGAGTGTTGACAGGTCGAGAATCGAAAGCGGGCGAAGATCCGATATTTAGCTTCCTCCGGTCACGCCTGAATAAAAAAAGAGATAATTCTTAAAATAAATAAAAAAATAAAC
>JAGFNQ010002251.1:262115-422441 GCA_024364735.1 Boesenbergia rotunda | reverse complement strand
AGAGGTTGATCACACATGTTAAGAACCAAGCGCGGCAGCTCGGCCAGAAGGAATCCGACCTCATGATGGTGACTGATCGCTTGACTGTCTTCGAGGATAACTTGGCCCAGGCTCGATCGGAGGTATGGGCTGCCTCAGACAGGCTCAGGGAGGCCCTAGCAGAGCAAGATAGAATGTCTGCTGAGATGGAACAGCTGAAGCACGCAAGGAGGCTGCCGAGGCCGAGCTGTGCGTCCTTCGAGCGGCTGAGACTTCTAGCACCAGAAAGGATGAGGCAGATTTCAAAGCCAAGTTCCTAGAATCAGATGAATTTGGCGCTATCCTTGCTGGCCAGGTAATGAAGCACTTGAAGTAAGGTTTCCACCGGACCATTGACCAGTTGAAGCAGGCTCAACTTCTGTCTCCAGATGTTGATTCAAGTTTATGAGTGTCGATAGAGTTTAGGAGGAGCTCCCTCCCGAGGACCAAGAGTTGTAGGGTTGTGTGTTCACCAAGGAGCTTGGCCCTGCTGTACCCGTTTTGATTAGAATAATAACATTTCTTTACCTTACTGTCTCGCGCATGCTTTTGCGTTGGGTTCCCTGTGTCATTTATCTTCGCCTCAAGGGCTCAGAGAGTAGAGAGATCGGGGTTTTCGGGTTTAATCCCGAGTACGGATCTCCCAAGCTAACCCCGCAAGCCCAAGTACTAGGCTTGCATTTATTCCCCTTTGGGGCCCCCATCTGCCCTTCTCTTTAGAGAGCGTTGGGGGCCTCTGAACCGTCGTCTCTGCATCCCAAGCAATCTCTTGGATCGATCCATAAAGCGTTGCGAGTTCCCAGGTGCGGCGGAGGCATACCAATCGACATGACACTTCAGGGTGGGCGTCCATCACTGTTTCTGTGTCACACCCGCATTAAATGCGAAGAGAGGCGGTGGTCACTATAAAAGGGGGGAGAAGGGTGAACCATCCTTCCCTATTCGTTTCACTTTTTTTCTGTTGATAGACTCCTTGTGGAACGGGTGATATGCCAGTGCACTTTCCACCACCCCTTTTTACGACAGGGGTGGTCGACACCGCCTGGGAGGATAGCGGAGACGTCGTAGTATTTTTCGCCGAAGGACCTAGCGGAGGTGGAACCACATGTTTCACACTGTTTGCCAGGGAGCATAGTAGAGATGATGTCTGGGGTCTCGCTGGAGATCCTGGCGTAGGTGGGACCTCGGGTTTGGCCGAGGAGTCCAGAAGGGATATCATGTGCTCCGTCGGGTGCATAACGGAGATGACATCTCCTGATGGTTCATCGTCTGCCCCTCCCTGGGCGGTTCATCCCCTGTCCGCCTCAAACGTCATCCCCTTCCGAACTACTCGTTTTCCTGAGTTTTGGGCATTGGATGGCGTTTACCGGGATGGTGCAGTGTCGTCACCCGGATAGGAGTTGTAGCTGCTGCTCCCCCTCCTCTTCCTTTTGAATGTGGTAGCCATCCTTGTAATTAGATGCATCATTATGGTAAGAGGTAGTCGGGGTTTTCAAACAGAATAGTTAATGATTACGAGGATGAAGGATCGAGAGGTTTCCGTCGCGGTCAAAGATTCAAGGATTTCGACCATACCGCACGTGGATCCCTGCTTACCCGTTATTAGAAGCCGGTTTCGGGCCAAGCGACTCTGCAGGAATGATGAAATGATGGAGAAAAGGCCCGAGTAGAGGAGTGATTTCCTCTACCGGATCATCTGATTGTATCTTGATATTCCTCTGAGATGTTGACATCAATGTATTTCCCATATAAATGAAGGAAAATAGTTATTACCTTTGATGTGCACATGCTTGTGTTTATATTCTGATATCTCGCTTGTTCTCCTTTTGTCGGGTAGATCATGTAAACATTACTTCCGTAGCGCCTTCGTATCCCGGGCACCCGTAGCGCCCCGTGGTATTAGAGGTTTTGATTCTTGGTTGGGAGTCCGTAGCACTCAGACCAAGCCTAAGTACCCCGGGCATCCGCAGCACCGCGAGGTATTAGGATTTTTGAATCTTGGTTGGGAGTCCGTAGCTCCCAGACTAAGCCTAAGTACCTCGGGCATCCGCAGCACCGCGAGGTATTAGGGTTTTTGATTCTTGGTTGGGAGTCCGTAGCACCTAGACCAAGCCTGAGTTCCTCGGGCATCCGTAGCACCGCTAGGCATTAGGATTTTTATTCTTAGTAGGGAGTCCGTAGCACACAGACCAAGCCTAAGTACCTCGAGCATCCGCAGCTCCGCGAGGCATTAGGATTTTTATTCTTGGTAGGGTGTCTGTAGCACTCAAACCAAGCCTGAGTACCTCGGGCATCCACAGCACCGCGAGGTATTATGGTTTTTGATTCTTGGTTGGGAGTCCATAGCACCCAGACCAAGCTTAAGTACCTCGGGCATCCGCAGCACTGCGAGACATTAGGGTTTTTATTCTTGGTAGGGCGTCCATAGCACCCAGACCAAGCCTAAGTACCTCGGGCATCCGCAGCACTGCGAGGTATTAGGGTTTTTGATCTTTGGTTGGGAGTCCGTAGCACCCAGACCAAGCCTAAGTACCTCGGGCATCCGCAGGGCCGCGAGGCATTAAGGTTTTTATTCTTGGTAGGGCGTCCGTAGCTCCCAGACCAAGCCTAAGTACCTCGAGCATCCGCAACACCGCGAGGTATTAGGGTTTTTGATTCTTGGTTGGGAGTTCGTAGCACCCAGACCAAGCTAAGTACCTTGGGCATTCACAGCACCGCGAGACATTAGAGTTTTTGATTCTTGGTTGGGAGTCCGTAGCACCCAGACCAAGCCTAAGTACCTCGGGCATCCGCAACACCGCGAGACATTTGGGTTTTTGATTCTTGGTTGGGAGTCTGTAGCACCCAGACCAAGCCTAAGTACCTCGGGCATCCGCAGTACCGCGAGGCATTAGGGTTTTTATTCTTGGTTGGGCGTCCGTAGCACCCAGACCAAGCCTAAGTACCTCAGGCATCCGCAGCACCGCGAGGCATTAGGGTTTTTGATTCTTGGTTGGGAGTCCGTAGCACCCAGACCAAGCCTAAGTACCTCGGGAATCCGCAACACCACGACGTTTTAGGGTTTTTATTCTTCGGTGGTACATTGGCACTTTGGAGAGGCCACCTTCCTTTATTACATGAATTCGCTACAAGACAGCAAAAATACACAGGCGGGTATACAATATGCAAGGTAAATCTTACCGGGAACGAAAGGGTCAGAGATAGTTGGCTTGCCCTGGCCTCCTGAGCCTTTTGTTCTTCTCCCCCTGTGCATGACCGCCTACTCCAGCTAGCCTTCTGGAGCCCTTGGGTTCTTCCGGGACTCTAATCTGACTTCCCCAGTGTAGTATCGCCGAAACACCAGCTGGTCCCCCTTGACTTCAGCCACTCGGTCGCCCATGGGAAATTTTATCTTCTGGTAGTAGACAGAAACCACCGCCTGGAAGACACTGAGCGTCGGGCAGCCTAAGATGACGTTGTAGGATGAGGGAGCGTCCATAATCAAGAAAGGCGTCCTCCTGGTCCTCTCAAGCACGTCGCTGCCCAATAATAACGATAGGGTGATTTGCCCTATCGGCTGTACTCGATACCCCGTAAAGCCGAACAGGGGGTCGAGACAGGGAGTAGCTCATCCTCGTCGATCTGCATCTGGTCCAGAGCCGCCTTGTACAGGATATTCATGGAATTTCCTGTGTCCATGAAGATGCGATTGACCTCGTAGTTGGCGATGCGGGCAAGGATTACTAGGGTGTCTTCATGGGGAGCTTCCACTTCTTCCTAGTCTACTGGACCGAAAGAGATTGTAAGGTCGGGCTCCTGGCTCCGACTCGTCCCGATGGAGTGTTAGTAATATGAGAGAAGTGTCCTAAGGCAATCGCCTTATAATTGTAATCATTTACTTTAATAAATGAATATTCACTATTTGAGTATACATGTTCGTGTATTTGATTGAGATCTTAAACTCATTTACTGAATGTCCGCAATACAATTCACAGCATGAGAGAATTTGTGATGAATTCACAACTAGTGATTATCTCTACATGTGCAATTGTGAAGTATTGAAATTGTCCCTAGTCGATGAATTGATAAATACGGGCACTATCAATTCTGTTGAGATTAGCATGGGTTATTCTCTAATCAGCTGATTCTCACTGGCTGGTGACATTGGGATGTCCGGAGATAAACATGAATGCTAGTTAAGGGAACTAGTTCATTGGAGTTACTAGATGTAAAACTTCATATGGTAATCTACATATATATATGTCAATGAAGTTCTTACTGCAGCTTAAGTGCGATGTTCCTTTGACTTGCGGTGTTCAAGTCATTTTGGTCATGAAGACTTATACTTTGACATCTTAAACAAGCATCTCCAATGTCACGCCCCGAGACCCAGGAGCTGCTGGTCCAATAGAAAATCGGACAACACCTCCCCTGTCCGGCGGACAATTTACACATACATACAATATCCATACACACACGCAATTTAATAATTAGGCCTCAGGCCTCAAAATAAAGACATAACCTAACCAAAACACAATAAATCATACCTGACTGCGGACCGGTCCGACTTATGACGAAACAACAAATACAACAACCCCTTAGGGCTCACGACACATACGACATATACATATCGCTAAAAGAAATATAAACAATGCGCTAACAAATACAAAACAAAATCCTACGGTCGCGATGGGTAGGGACTGGCTGCTGGGCTCTTCTGGCGACTCCAAGTATCTCAACCTGAAATAAAAATATATGGCAACGGGGTGAGTCCATAACTCAGCGAATACCCAGCAGATATGCGTAGAAAGTTATAATAACAATAGGAGTCTACGCTGATACAGTCTCATATGAATAATATGAAAGGGTATACTGAAGCTACTGAATCAAGATACATACCTGAATCCATCTAACCTGGAAAGAGGGTAATAAATACCAAATGGAACAACAATAGACATATAAGTAGGATAACAAGTCTCCAGTATATGCAATGTCAATCAAGTGCAAGAATCAAGTGCAGCAAACAATGCACGATGCAAAGTATGCACATGGTGCAATGACATGTGTCACCCCCTAGTCCCAGTCAGGATATCGTCCACGACGTCCGCGTGGGTAGAGCTGTGACAACCTGTACCCAGTCAGGACATGGTCCACAACGTCCGCGTGGGTCAGCATGCAATAATACAAGGATGGTGCATGCCCCAAACATATAAAGCACTCTGATGCAATGACATGTGCCACCCCCTAGTCCCAGTCAGGATCGTCCACAACGTCCGCGTGGGTAGAGCTGTGACAACCTGTACCCAGTCAGGACATCGTCCACAACGTCCGCGTGGGTCAGCATGCAATAATACAGAGATGGTGTATGATAGATACACATACCTTCCTCACTAATATCCTTAATATACTAAGTCTCAGCCTGAATTCCTATAACAGGAAATGCTGGTGTCCTACAAGGTATACTGGCCGAAATCCACAGATCCCTCATGTCAAATGTAAGAGATACATCACGATATCTAAGAATACGTATAGATATGACAAAATCCGAGACTGTATAGAACTAACTGCATAATAACACAGGGATAAAACAGCAAGTATCCAGAACGGCATAATAAACAGGGATAGCGTCTAATCTTACTGCTATCTATAACAGTCTAAGCATAGCAAAATGACAATATCAGATAGATAAGTCAAAGGGTACCCGCCTCCAAGAGTAGATGTCCGCATCAAACGAACCTCCCGTCCGATAATCAGCAACGATAGTCCAATCAATGCCCTGTAACAAAGGACATATCTTAAATAGTTATTTACATAGAAATAACTAGCTAACCAATTACTAATCCATATGAGTGATAATCCTAATCATCGTATTCATTCGCCTAAACCGTATCAGGGTTAACCTACTCAACCTTTTTCATTTAATTATATCTAATTAAATGATTGTCCCTTAATTATCCCAAACAAATTACACAGTTTAGGTTAGGTTCCATTTAATTAATCCCAATTAAATTATAAGTTCCTGGTTACGTAAGTCCAATGAGTTTGTCAACTTCTCCTAACTCATCACATAACTGTGTCAACCCATCAAGGTTAAGTTCAGCCCTAGGTGAGAATCACAAACTAAGTGGACACCTCACATGCCTACACCCATACACCTAACTCTCGGTGATTAGAGAGGGAAAAACCAAGCACCCACTTCACAATTCCAAAACACATCTTAGGGTATCATCCAACTCATAAACAACACACATCCGAATTAAACCCCATGGCACAGAACCAAGGCTCACGGCAACTCAGGGCACACTCACTGCTCTAATACAAAACAGGACAACTTCATTCATCAAAAAAAACTGTGAGTTACACAAGCTGTGATCGATTGGCAAGCAAAATCAAACTTCCATTTGGACATCACAGCAACTTAAAACCAAAACAAGATGCTAGCACATACTCTAAGCATAGCTATCCCACAAAGCCTCATGTCAAAGAACATGGCAACTATAGATCCAAACTGAGCTCATAAACATCAAGGATCCAAACTGGACTGTAATCCAAGTTCTAAAACAGAACATTCACATAACAAAGCATTCATCGATTACTAAAACAAAATCAAAATTAGCAACTACAGATCTAATCCAAACCCTGCATACAACCCAAAGCGCAAAATGCTCATCGATTACCTGAGCTTGTCGATGACCCCAATTCCAGCTCCAATCCAACCAATCTGTGAACCCGAGGCAAGGAACCCTAAATCCCGACTTGAGCTCTATTCCAAGAACCCTAGCAAGAAGACGATCCCTACCTCAACCAAATCGATCGAAATACAAAATCAAAGGAGAACTTGCAAATCGCAGCAAATCGACAGCTATCCTCAAAACTTAAGAGAAAACACATACCTATCAGGAAGAAACCAATCGATAGTCCTCAGCCCCTCCCCCTTGTGGTGCCCAAAACTTGATGACGCTAGCGAGGAGAAGAGAATCGAGATGGCACCACACCGAAAGGTGGCACCCTTGCTCGTGGCCGGAGAGGATCCGGCGGCGTCGATGAGCGAGGAAGATACGCTCGTGTGTGGTGAGGAGGTGAGGGAGAAGGCTGCGGCTAGGGTTCGCGATGGCTTCGATTTTTTGATCGGGCAGCGAAGAGGGGAAGCGGTCGAAGAAACCGAGCCCTAGCAGACCCTTTTAAGCTGGTCTTTTGCAATTTAGCCCATCCAAATTCATTATTTCACTCTAAGCCCTTAGGCTTAGGGTTTTAAACCATTTAACCTCAAACTTTAGCTCTTATTCAATTCTAAGCCCTCAAAACTTAAGTTTAAAAACAATTAAATCCTCTAATTCCAATATGGTCTCGAAAACCCTAAATCTTCTTCCAAATTTTTTTTTTTCGGAGCAGGATAAAAATGTCGGATTTAACATCCAAGGAGGTGTGGACCCAGGATGATTGGGTATAAGCCGAAGTGCCCGAAGATGTTTGAACAGCCTACAAAGGATTCACCACTCCTTATGAGGGGATGTATACCCAAGGCCTATCGTCGGATTGTTACTCAAAGCCTCTGGCCAGAGCATGACATGTTCAGAGTATGAGTCTCTGAAAGACATGAGAGTAATTAGAATCCGTTGGACGAGAAAGACATTACTTGGGCTAGGTGTGACGTAGTCAGCCTAGTGGGGACTGACACATATAAACCGTGTCCTGAACCAAGTGGGTATAAGATGGTGAAGGGAATGAGGCACGACTCATTATAGCTGCTGAAGGGTTTCAGAATTATTTCTGAGGTCAACCGTTGATCTTTCGATTAATTAGGGATCATGATGTACTACTAGGTGTCACTCATGATCATTCTATAATTGGTTAATTATAGACGACCAACATAAATCGAAAGCCTATTTAGTCACACGCACTACGAGTAATCCGAGAGATTTAAAACGAGTTGAAAATTAGATTTTCCGATCAAGAGAGATAAGTCGAATCTGAATTTTTCAGAGACGCATCGGAAGCATAAAATGGCTAAGTCTTTTGAAGACTTATTGGACGAATTAAATGAGTTTAATTCGTACGGTTACGACATTGGTTTGGCCGGCCAAAGAGGGTCCCCACCCTCTTTGGTTTGGCCGGCCACAATAAGAGGGAGAACCAAATTGTTTGGTTCAAATTATAAAATAAACCGCGCGTGGTTTGTTTTATAAAATTATGGATAAAGAAATTTATATAAAGAAATTTATATAAAGAGATTTATTTTCATGGAAATTAAAATAAACCTTGGATTGGTTTATTTTATTTTATAAAATCAATAATGTATTGATTTACCATGATAAAGAAATTTATTCTTTTTATGAAAATTAAAGTAAACCATGGATTGGTTTATTTTATTTTATAAAATCATTTATGAATTGATTTTTCCATAATAAGAAAATTTTATAAGATAAATTTCTTGTAAAATTTATTCCATAATAAAAGGGGAGATATGATTGTTTTTATTATAAATTAAGTTAAAATAAAAACTTGGCATAACGGAATAATTCATAGAAAAATTTATAAGATAAATTTCTTATGAAAAATTTATTCCGTTAAAAAGGAGACTAGGCGATAAAGAGGCTACTATATAAAGGTGCATAGGCAAGGCTTGGAAATTAATTCAAGTGATCAAGGATTCTTGCCTAGCCTCTTTTCCTCTCCTTCTCTCCCTCTCCCTCCTCATGTGGGCGCCGGCCCTAGAAGGGTTCTTGTTGTCGTGAGCCACCTCCACCAAGAAGAAGCCGAAGAAGAAGAAGAAGCGGACGCAACTCCTTCCTTCCTCCCGGAATCCGGATTCCGTTCTTCGTTTGGTGGTTAGCTTTCATCTTTCTCTCTTGATATTCTTGTCGTGCCTTTGGAGAATCTAGTAGTTCTTGTCGGCACGAAACTCGTGGCTTTGCGAAGTCATCCCGAAGAGAACTCGGCGTGGACGCGAATAGAGGCGGAGCTTCCAAGGGACGCTACGGTTGGATCTCGTCCCTTACTTCGAGTTACGCGAGGTATTAAGTAAATTAGTTTACTTTCTGCAAAATTTTAATTTATGATCATGTCTACACAACATAAGGTTGCATGCTAGATACGTGGTTAAAATAATTTGAGAAATTATTTATGCTAATTCTTCCGCTGCACGTAATTAAATTTTAAAATTACGAACCCGTATCCATGTCAACATGCACCCGGTCCCAACATGGAGTAGGTTTCCAGTCGCCGGGTGTGCGACTTCCTTGCCCGGTGGGAATCTCCTCCCATGGGTCCCCCGAAGATTACTCCAACATGTCTCGAGGGTGGGCCACGTACAAGGGTCTTGCCCTTCCGGGGATCTCTTTCTAAGGAGGGAGATCTACGGGGTGTAGGTCCCCGACTCCTTTCTCGTTATCGTGACCGAGACCAATGTCGGGTTTCGTTTTCCCTAGCCTGCTGCTGCCGAGGAGAAAGACTTCGCCGTGGAGATCATCGATGATACCCCGCTTTATTCCACTTTCTTCGAGGTTTGGTGTCTGCTTCCTCACTGAGTTTCTTCTTCAAGGCGTGACATTCCTTGGTGGAGTGTGTTGTACTGCCATGAAAACCACAGTACTTCATCAATGGCTCCGGTTGCTCGGTATCCACCGTCTCGACCAACCTTCGCCTGCTAGCCCACTGGTCTTTCCCGAGGTGAAGGTCTTTTCCTCGAGTTGGAGTTGGGGGTTCTCTCCTTTTGGACCGGGGGACAGCTTGAGGGAGGACTCCGGCTGGTTCCTTGCGCCGGGCGTATTGCATTTCCTCCACGTTGACGTGCTTGATAGAACACCCCAGTAGATCATCAAAGCTGATGGGCGGCTTCTTCACCAAGGATAGGAAAAAATCCCCTTCCGCGAGACCTTGGGTGTAGGCACTGACGAGGATTTCTGACGTTGCACTAGGCACGTCTTGTGTCACCCTGTTGAACCGCTGGATGTACTCCTTGAGCGACTCTTTCGGCTTCTGCTTGAGGTCGAACAGATTGAGTGTCGTCTTCTGATAGCGACGGCTACTAGCGAAGTGGTGGTGGAAGGCGGTTCTAAACTCCGCAAATGAGTTGATTGAACCTTGGGCAGCCTCTGGAACCATCGCTGGGTTGCTCCAGACAGGGTGTTCAGGAACACCCGACACTAATTTACACCATCAGTATACTGGTGCAGGAGTGCCGCGTTTTCAAATTTGCAGACATGATCCTTCGGATCTGTCTTCCCTTCATAATCAGCGATCTTAGGCCCACGAAACTGCTTCAGCATGGGGTCTTCCACAATCTCATATGAGAAGGGCGTAGAGGGAATCTTATGGGAGACCCTAGGTTCAGGGGCGGAAGCACGAGGGGGGCTGAGGGGGGCTTCAGCCCCCCCCCCCCTCTCCCTCCCCCTCCCCTTAGCTGATCGGTCAGCTGGACCGATCAGCCCCCTGGCTGGCTAACCGATCGGTTTTATCCCGGTAGGTTCGGTTTTTTTTTGGAAAATTCGGTATTTGATGGTTCGGTTCGCTTTTAACTTTTAAACCAATACTCACCGGCTCACTCTCAAATGCCCTAATTTGCTTCGATCTTCCTTTTCTCCCCAAATCGGCGCCGGCGAAAACTTTGATGTTGGGTGGCTGATTCTGCTTCTGCTTCTCTCCAAGTGTCGGATTTCCGTCATACCGATCTGAGATCTCCGTTGAGGACGGCTTTCTTCTTCTCCTCCAGCCGTTCGTCCCCCTCATTTCCCTTCTTTCTCTGCTGCTCTTGATTGACGGGCTTATCTGTGGCCTCAACGACTTCCTTCTTGAGTGGCACAAGCTCAAGATTTCTAATTCTTCAGACTTCAGAGTCTTTGGCTCAAGGTGATTGGGTTGTTCATCTCATGATCTCATTCTCATCATCTGTTACCATTTACCAACTTTTTTTGGCAACCCTAAACAACTTTTTGTTTCTCAACAGCTTCTCTAGCGAGCGATTAGCGAACACTGAGACACAACGCCTTCTAATCGAGAATTTTAACCTTCTCAATCAGATTGGAATTTGGATCGAACCTTGGATTGAGTAAGGTTGATAGCATACCCCCTCCACCTTTTTCTTCCCTTCTAGTTTTCAAGTTTATTATATGGAATGGAAGCATAATTGAAAATGATGTCAAATTGTCAATGAATGTGACGTTATGGAATTCCAAAGTGTTATAATCTTTCAGTTTATTTATTTAAGAATGCTTCAGTTTGATAAATCATTGAGTAAATTTTACTATCACTTCAAATTCAATTCTCTTTGATGCATTCCAGGTAGAAGATAATATCAACTTATTCTATCGTACAAGAGAAAACATATCAACCATTTTAAATAGGTAAATGATTACAAAATCTTCAATTAACAGTCCTTTTAGGTGATGATGAATGGTCCAAGTCTCATAAAGGATAAAGGGACTCTGTTTGTTCTTTGAACAGGATGACTGGCAGTATCGCACACCAGTTGGCTGCTTAGTGCTTACCATTGGCTTATCTGTTATCTTACTGTAGAGTTTGCTTGTTAGCAGATTTATCTGATTTCTTCTTTGGCAGTTGACACAAAGATCGCAAATTACAGGTTAGAAATTTTTTATTGTTTGATTTTTTTTTGTAAATTTACATTTTAGTTTGTAATTATTATTTATCTTTATCAGTTATCACTTATCAGACATAATTTTTTCAAACAATATACATCAATTTATTTTTAGTTATTTATTTGTGTAGGATATGGAGAGATTTTTTAAACGAATTCGTAGTTCTGTCTCCTCTAATCAGCCTAATGTTATTGAGCAAGTGGAAAATCAATCCCATATAGAATTAAATTTAGATGATATTGTTTGTGATCCGGGATTACGAAAACCAATTGAAGAATTTGATATTGCTATTCGAAGATCAAGCTCGAAGAGAGTATGTGCTCCGAGGGCCTTGTCAACCAAATGGTCATGTGTATCCGAAAATAACTTTTGGTAATCAAGAAAGGAGTTTTCAAGAAACTTGGTATAAAAAATATACATGGCTAGAATATAGCATATCAAAAGATGCGGCATTTTGTTTTTGGTGTTATCTTTTCAAACCATTACATAAAGAAAATGTGGATAATGCCTTTATCAAAGATGGATACAATAATTGGAAAAAGGCATTAGAAAGATTCAATCGTCATATGGGGACCGTGAATAGTTGTCACAATGAAGCTAGAATACAATTTGAGTCTTTTCAATATCAAAGGCATAGTGTGGGAAATATTTTACGAGTACATGGTCGCAATATAGAAATTGATTATCGTACCCGTTTAACAGCAATGTTGGATGTGACACGCTTTCTATTAAAGCAAGGGTTACCTTTTCGAGGGCACGATGAGTCAACTAGTTCTTCAAATAGAGGTAATTTTCTTGAGTTGCTTGAATGGTACAGCCAACGAAATGAAGAGGTTTCCAAAGTTATAAAACAAAATGCTCCTGCAAACAATCAATTGACTTCCCCAAAAATTCAAAAGGAATTAACACGTGCTTGTGCCTCAGAGATCACACGTGTTATAATCAATGATATTGGAGATAAATTCTTTTCTTTGATGGTTGATGAGGCTCGGGACAGTTCAGTGAAGGAGCATATGGGAGTTGTTTTGAGGTATGTGAATAAAGAAGGATGCGTGATTGAACGATTTCTTGCAATTGTGCATGTGTCTGACACTAGTTCTCATTCTTTGAAAAGGGCTATTGATGCATTATTTGTGCAGCATGGTTTATCATTATCTAGATTGAGAGGCCAAGGATATGATGGGGCTTCAAATATGCGCGGTGAGTTTAATGGGTTGAAATCTCTGATACTACAAGAGAATTCATTTGCAATGTATGTTCATTGTTTCTCTCACCAGCTTCAATTAGTTCTTGTTGCGGTTGCCAATGACAACTATACTGTGAGTGAATTTTTTGGGTATGTCACCATGATTGTGAATATATCTGGTGCATCTTGTAAGAGGAGAGATCAACTTAGACAGATTCAACATGATAAGATAATTGCTGATTTAGAAAGTGGAGAAAGCAGTAGTGGAAAAGGAAAAAATCAAGAAACTAATTTAGCAAGACCTGGCGATACTCGTTGGGGATCACACTACTTAACATTACTTCGTCTATGCTCTATGTGGTCTTCAGTGATAGAAGTGTTGGGAAATGTACATGATGACGCCTCTTATTCTGCGAATAAAGGTACTGCCACGGGTTTAATTGAGAAGATGGAGAGTTATCAATTTGTTTTTGTATTGCATTTGATGAAGTATATATTGGGAATTACAAATGAGTTATCACTTTCCCTACAACAAGGAGATCAAAATATTGTTCAAGCCATGTCCTTGATTAGTAGTGTGAAAAGTCGACTACAAGACTTCAGGGAAGATGGATGGCAAATAATTTTGGAACAAGTTAACAGATTTTGTGAATTGAATATGATCCCAATACTTGATATGGAGGACAATATGCTAACCCGTGGACATGGCAGGCGCAGAGGACAACTTATCACTAATTTTCATCATTATCGTGTGGAGATTTTTTATCAGGTATTATTTCTAAAAATCTATTTTTTTGTTTGTTAAAGAAATTTCATTGATTATTAATTTATCATGGTTGCAAATTTGAATGCTAGGTTGTTGATTTAATTATATAAGAGATGAATAATCGTTTTTCAGAAGTCAGTACGGAATTGCTTGGTTGCATAGCATGTCTTCATCCAAGAAACTCTTTCTCTCAATTTGACGTTCATAAACTCATCCGTCTTGCTGATTTTTATCCCGAGGACTTCTGTGGTACTGATTATTTATTTTTGGAACAACAACTTATGAGTTACTTTTATAATTTGCGGTATGATCCTCAATTTCTTCAATTGACAACTTGGGAATTCTCGCTCAGAAATTGGTTGAAACTGAAAAACATTTGGTTTTTCCATTGGTTTATCGTATGATAGAGTTGACATTAGTTTTACCAGTTGCAACTGCTTCAGTTGAAAGAGTTTTTTCTGCAATGAAGACTGTGAAGACTGATTTACGTAATAGAATGGGAGATAAATGGATGAATGACAGTCTAGTTGTATACATTGAGAAGGATATTTTTTCTACAATTGAAAATGAGCAAATATTGCAATATTTTCAACAAATGCAGTCTCGTAGAATTCAATTGCCTCCTCTTGTGTCGACTTCTCACAGCAGATCGACATCTAAGACTAATACATTGTCTAGTGTTAATCAGCAGTAGCTTTATAATTGTGTATTTGTGTTTTTATCATTTTGACTGTTGTTGATGTAAAACTTTAATTATTAAATATTATGGAGACTCTTTATTTGGTTTATATCTTGTCTGTAGCCCTAAATGTTCTTGTTCATTCTTATTGTTTTCCATGTTCAATTAACGTTTCTTATGATATCGGACTTTCATGATTAGTATATTCACAATTTTGAATTATAATTTGATTTCTGAAGTTGAAATTTTCATTTCTTTTGATTTAGGGCTTGCTTGTTGTTAAATATATTTATTCAGCCGCACAAAAAAAAAATATCTATATAATTTAGCCCCCCCCCCCCAAATTTTTTGTCTGGTTCCGCCCCTGCCTAGGTTCCTCCCTTTTCGCTTGTCCCTCTTTGTGCCTCTGCGCGCTGGAGGCTACCGAGTTGGCCCTCTCGATATCTCTGGGAGAGTCTCTTCGGGGGCATGGGGCTACTCCGTCCCGTCACCCCAATGGTGTGACGGATCTTCGCGAGTGCGAGATGGAGACTCTAGGGATCTCCTCACGTGCAGGAGCCCCTCGCTGCGAGGCGGCTTGCTTGACTTGGTGCTGCTCGAGCGCTTCTTTGATGGCGTTGGCCACCAAGCCATCCAGTTCCTCCCTCGTTAGGATAATGAATTGTCCCTCTAGCCCTGCCATCAGTGCTCCTTCTGGTGCTTTACTTGATTCCCATAGACGGCGCCAAACTTGTTCCGGAAGGAATAGTCGTCGACAACCAGTCATCGGGGTTCAACCCACGTAGATGTTGACGGTAGGAGAGGAACTCCGCTCCCTGCGAGATCAACACGAGCGTTAGGGGAACACTCCGGAGGTTGTCCGGCGGAGCCCACTCCGACGCTCAAGTCAGTGCCTCGATGGAGAAGCGTAGAAGGCATAAAAATATACGAGTAGTAGAAAATGCATAACCACTTTACTGGAGGGGTTGGAATACCTTTTATACCTATGGTGGCTGTCTTGGTGCATCCCATGTTCTATGTCACGTCCCCTCCTTCATCGGTTACAGGATAGTCTTAGAAACGGTCCACACCATCATTAAGTGTGACCCGTTGCGATATTTAAGGGTCATGATGACTCCGCGATAGTGGGGATGCTTATCCACGGATCCGAAAAAAAAGGGGAGGGGGACCGTTACTTGAGTTTGAATGTTGCTTGGGCTCCGCTTTTCCGAGGTGATCTCGAGGTCTTCTGGTCCTGGAGGTCTCGGGCACTCCGCTTCCCTGAGGTGGTCTCGGGACCCGACTTCCCGGGGTGCTCCCGGGAGGCTTTTTTTATATGATCTTCAGGGCGTGTTTACTGCGGGAGGACTCCGGAGGCTTCTCTTCCCGCGAGTATCTCGGGAGCTCTGAAAGAGAAATCGCTCAGACTCGTCACATAACTTTTTCAGCCTACGTGTTCGCCCCGGACTATTAAATCCCATCACCTGGTTTATTACTTAATTCGTTGCGGAGTTCTTACCACGGTACAACTGCAGATAAGGCACCAGAATGCATTAATTAGTTTTTGCATTCATTCTGCTGCTGCTGCAGCTGCAGCTGCCTATGTAAACAGAACGACGAATGCATGCATGCATGGCTACTGCCTACTGATTTGGATCCCACCGAGAGAAGAGAAATGGCACTTTAGGTTGGCCGTTGGTGCCTTGTGCAGATATCTTAAGGTCCCATGCAGATATATATGCAGTGCAGTGAGAGGAGAACATACCCATTAGCAGGGTCTTCTTCCAAATAACTTGCTTTAAACAAACATGACAAAGAACACTGTAAAGCATTTAATAAAATTTAATGGTAATCACGAGAAGGTCACTTGCCATCTATTTGTTGCAGTCTGCTCTAAAATAAAGTTTCGAGAAATTGGCAACCAAATCTAGCTAAGAGAAAATTTTGAAGGAAAAACAAAAGAAGCAGATACCCTACTGCCAGCGACTGTTAATGTTAGTGTTTTTCATTCTGCTTGTATGGTCCCGTTCTTCCTCTTCTTTAGCTCTGCCACACTCCTAGGGATCGTCTCTCCTCGATCCCCTGCTTGTTTCTCTTCATTTAATTTTCCTTTTTCTCTTTTTCTCTTTTGCTTTTTCTTGGATCCCCAGACTATTGCTTCTTTGGTTCAAGAAGAACAAAAGCCAGTCGTCCATTTCCTTTTCTCCCAACGTCCCACACTTGGCAGCTTAATTAACCTATGATTAATGCTAACTGCAGGTGAATTAAGCTAGAGATTAGCAAGGATGATAATATATATATCACATGGGAGACGAGCCCAAGTCTTGAGAGCTTGTAGGATGTACCAATGCCCCACCCCACCATTTCCTCGCGAGTGCTTGTTTATCACACTTCTCCACTGTACATTATACTCTAGTCAAATTTGTACACTTCTCGGTAGATTCTTCTTCATTCCTTCTTCACAGCATGCTTCCTGGATTATAGCCGGGCAAAAGACACAAGGATGTCCTCTATTTTACTTTTTAATTTCGTTCCGTATCATTATCCGTACATTTACGTTCTTATCCTCTAATATTATTTTCTGTTTAAAATTCTCGTATAAATTCTGAAATGAAATATTTTAGTCCAAAAAAGACTTCATCCTTGTATGAAATCTAATCGATTTTTAATAATTTTTTTGATTTTTAATAATTTTTTCGATGATATCTAATTTATCTTAATTTACACATATAAATTTTAGTTTAATTTCTATTTTATATATTTCTAAGAACAATTCTACGAAATCTATTTTTTTTATATTTTAGATATCTTTTTACAAACTCTATTTCTTCTTTTATTTATCTATATAAAATATAGATAAAAGATAAACGAAATATATAAAGAGATATAAAAGATAAAAATATAAATAAATATATTATAAATACATTATATTATATATGATTTTTTTAATATAAAATACATTATAATTACCGAAGAACATCGGGAAATATATTTTTTTCAAGCTTAAACATATCGTAATATTAAAAAACATCTGGAAAGCCCCTAAATATATACATAATTGGATAACACAATTCGAGTCTTTGCAACACCATAAACTCATAATATTTGAAATTATTGCAATCGAACTTTACTAGGTTCATCAGTAAGTTTTCACCAAAACCCGCTAATGGACCTAAGATATTTGGATTTCTCAATACTTGATATCACTAAGTAGGGTTGAGCTAGGAGAAGATAATTATGATGTCAAAATTCATTTTTAACCACTAGCAATGATCTTATTATGTCGTACTACTTGATATGGAACAATATATAATAGCCGTAGCATATTTAAACTATTTTTTTTATCTTTTATCTGTGTATCTTTATTTGTTTAACTTATATTTTATTATCGATCTTAAGTTTTTTTTCCATATTTTTTTTAATTTCTATTAAATTTATTTTTTATATTTTTAATCTATAAATTCTATTTATTTATTTATATTTTATATTTTCTTTATTTTTTATTTATAAGAATTTTTATATTTATTTTTTTAAAAGAATTTTTATATTTTTTTTATATTTTTATCTCTTTATATATTTGCTTTATCTTTATCTATTTTATATTTATATTTTTATCTTTTTTCTCTTTTATATTTACTTTATTTTTCTCTCTATATTTTATATTTTCTATATTTTTCTCTCTTTGGCCTAAAATGAAATATTTCAGACTTAAAGAGAGCCTAAAATGAATTTATTTCAGGCCCTCTTTGATCTTGAAATGAAATCTAATCGATTTTTAATAATTTTTTTTATGATATCTAATCTATCATAATTTACACATATAAAATTTATTTTAATTTCTATTTTATATATTTCTAATATATATAATTCTAATATACAATTCTACAAATTCTATTTTTTTATATTTTATATATATTTCTACTAATTCTATTTCTTTTTTATATTTTATATATCTTTCCCTATTTTATTTTATTTATATTTTTTAATATTTTACATTTTCTATTATATCTTTATTTCAATTATTTATAATTATTTTGAAAAAAAATAATTTTGACTTTGAATATCAGAGGGTTTGATATTCTCAGATTTAAGACCCAACGTGATCTGATATTGATTTTATTTTAAAATATATAATCATCATTCATTATTTATTTAAAGGATAATGTTTAAATTATTTCTTAATTTTTTCACAATCATAATAAAATATAGTAAATGATTCGGGATGAATATTGTACAAGGCAGAAAATGATATATAGGATGAAAGAAAATGAGAATATCTGTATCCGAACCATAATTTATTATTTTAAAATCAAATTATGAAATAGTGGTTTGAAAATTTTGAAAAGTGAATTAAAAATGAAGTTATTGACGGAAAAAGTATAAGAGGAATGAGCTAATTATATATATATTTTTTATAAAAATAAATTATAAGATATTTTTTAATAAATATAAATTTTTAGATGTTTTTTGATAAAATGTCGTATTATAATCCTTAAAAGACTGATGTCTAAATGATTAGTAAAATCTTGTGAGTTAATTATCTTAAGGGGCCCAACAGGCTTGACCTTTCGGTCTGCTCCGTGGGTACGTGGCCCTCTGAGACTTGACTTACCAACTAGTCCTCAAGTAGCCTGACAAACTCTAACTAGCTAACCCGTTTAGGATCGGATCGGGCCCGCCCTAGTTGACATCTCCGCATCATGTTATCTGTGGAAAAACAAAAAAGGAAGACGTTAATGATGACGAAGATTGGCGTATCTCCGTGCGCCATCTCCACTTTCTCCGAACCTGCAGCGGTGGGGCGACTAGTCGCTTTCTCAGACATCTTCGGTTCGATCCCCAGCTACGGCGCATTTGCAGGAATTTTTCCTCCAAATGAGGCGCGAACCCTGGGACGCTGGGCTTCTAGACCGCCCACTGCGAGCGCTTCCCGATTTATCCTGATGGCCGGTGGGAAACTTCCGTGTGACCGGGCCGATCGCCCGAGGTTGGTTGATAACCTCGTTAATCATTTTTTTTCTCCGAACCCAACGCGGCGGCCTCCCTCTCCATCTCGCTGCTCCTGCGACCGCACCGTCCAAAGCGACCGCACCAACCTCTGCCGATTTCTTCCGCCAATTAATGCAATTTTGTACCCGAATGGAAAGTGGGACCGCTGGAGGAAGAAATTAGTTCCGCCTTTATTTATATTCCAACAAATATATTCCTAATCATGAGCTAACTGTCTTAAAAATTAAGTTACTATAATTAGTACTAAGCATCCGATTAAAATAGAATTAATAGTATCGATTAAATTAATCATTTAAAAAAATAATTATAAATTTTAATCAGTGTAATTCTACTCATCCGTACTTAAAAATACAAAGAAAGTAAACACAGCATATGAAACAATGAAAGCTTACCAGAGTGTTAACAGGTCGAGAATCGAAAGCGGGCGAAGATCCGATATTTAGCTTCCTCCGGTCACGCCTGAATAAAAAAAAGGAGATAATTCTTAAATAAAATAAATAAATAAACGCACGCGCGTGAGTGAGTCGCTCTACTCGCCAGAATAAAGCAGGGGCCATCGCCTCCTCATCGCCGCCACTTCTTCTTCTGTTCCTTCTTGGTCGTCGTCGTCTTCTCGTTGTTTTCTGAGGAAAACAATTGATTTTGATCGAGTGTAAAGCAGTTTTGTTTCAAATTGTGGTGTTGTTGAAGTAATGGAGAGATTGGAGAAGGAGCGGGTGAGGAACCGACATGAGTGCCCTTCCTTCTCCTCCACTTTGCTCGACGTCATCTACCGCTCCATCGACGACTCCGACAAAGGAGGAGCAGTTCCAGCGGCGGCGGCGAGGGAAAGGGTGTTCGTCTCGCCCTGCAGCCTGCGGCCCATCTCCTCCTCCAGCTCCTCCGATAACTCCAGCTACAGCGGTTTCTCCTCCTCGTCCGAGCCCGACTCGGCGGCGAGTCGTAGGCCCCAGATCCGACCGATCCGCACTGCCCCACTGCCGTGTCGCTCGTCGTCCGCTCATCTGCCTCCTCTCCGGACGACGAAGCAAGCCGCTTCGTCGCCGGCGAATAACCACCGGGAGAGGACCGAATCGACCTCGATCCGGAGTAGACTCCGCGATCTGGGACGAAGGTCCAAGGCCCCGGAGTCTCCGGGATCCCGCCTCGCCGTCCTCCTCAACTCCCTCTTCGCCAACGCCGCGGGGAGACTGAGGAAATCGAAGCCCCCGCCTACTCCGCGATGACTTTTCCTGGTCCGTGCCTTCGGCGCACTCCGGCCGTGCCTCGTGAAGACGCAATCCTCGCGGCGTGCGGCGGCGTCGGAAGAAGAGGGCGCGAAGAGATCGGTGAGATTCCACCCGGTGAGCGTGGTGACGGAGGCGGACCGCCTTCCGCAGGCCCAGAAGACGATGACGATGTGCCACGGAGATCGGTCCAAGGCGACGGACGAGGGAAAGGGGAGGAAGGAGGCGAGCCTGAAGGTGGAGGACATACTGAGAAGGTTCGAGGTGGAGGAAGAAGCCGAGGAGGAAGACGAGATGAGCGACTCGAGCTCCGATCTGTTCGAACTGGACAATCTGGCGTTTTTAACCGGCGGTGGAGGCGGTTACAGAGACGAGCTCCCGGTGTACGAGACGACGCATCGCGGTCCAAACTGCCCCATTTCTCGCAACCTTCATCAACATCTTTCAAAATGAAAGACACAATGGGGCAAAATTTACTAATTCCAGTGTGTTTTCTTCCTTGTCTAAATTGTAGTTATTTTGGGGGTGCTAAATGTTAAATAGAAGGTCGAACCATAATCAATCTATAGCCCGTGCCACCGGTCTCTGCATTGGTGCCGCATAAGGCTAGGCTTATCGTACGTTAAGTGGTAAGCAAGTTAGTTCCAAATAATTTTTATAAATATATAAGAATTTGAATCTCTATGACTTTGGATTGACATTGGAGAGTGATTTGTGTAAGCTTAATTTAGTAAAGTCTCTGTAGTGATGGATGTTGAAGGAGAGTATCGGTGTAATTATAAAATCGTGAAAATAATATTTTATAATGTATTGTAAGATTAAGCATTGCAGGTCAATTTTGAATGCCGGCTTTTGAACCTTTGTCAACAGTGCGCCCTCCGGACTGTTCAGTTGAAAGGTCAAGTCGTTTTCTGTTGTTAGATGAAGTGGGAATGCTAATCACAATTCATTTCTATTGATAAGGATTTATGTTAAAGCGAATATTTATGCATGGGCTACGTATAAAAGATTAAAAGACAATAGAGGGGAAAAAACCTAGAGAATGCTCCAAACTCCATGAAGAGATTAGCAATTCAGTCAGGTTTTTTTTTTTCAGAAAGGAGTTATTAAAAGAAGTGAAGAGGTTAGTAAATAATTAATTAACTGGCGCCATCCACCGCTTGATCACGCAATCTTGATACAATCTTTATATTCGGTGTGAACTAATGAAAATGGTATTGCTTGATTAGTACATGGTTCCTTTTGTCCTCTACTTTTCAGCTTTATTTTATTCTTTCGTTTTTTTAGTTCACGAGTCAAAAGATGCTTGATCATGGTTGGGCCAGCCTTTTATATGATCTCTTGCTTCATTGCCAAAAACTAGTTTAAATAGTAATTCAGTATATATATATATATATATATATATATATATATATATATATATTATATATATATAGTCACAGATTGTCCATCGCGTGCGTCTAATTTTTTTAATTATTTTTAATTCTTATTTTTTAAATTTTAAATCTTAAATATATATAATATATTTTATAAAAATGTAAAAAAAATTTACATTGAACATTAAATTTTTTTTACATTAAACATTATAATGTAAGAGGAAAAATTTTATTTACTTAAATCTATTATAATCTAAGCCCTAAACTATAAAATCTTAAACTTTAAATACATATAATATACTTCAAGTGTATCTAAAATTGTTTATCTTAAATTAACCAAAGAAGGAAACCTAAACCCTAGAGAGAAAATCTTATTAGTTTAAATCTACCATAATCCAATCCTTAAATCCTAAATTTTAAACCTTAAATACATATAATATATCAAATTAAATAAAAAAAAATACAAAAATGTTATTGCACACCTGGACTGAATCCAAATGCTTGGATTTAAATCCAGGCCCAGGCGCGCATCAAACCAGTCCGTAGAGAAAATCTTATTTGCTTAAATCCACAATAACTCAATCCCTAAATTCTAAAATCTTAAATCCTAAATACATATAGTATACCTTATGAGTATTTAAAATTTTTTATCTTGAATATTATAACCCAAGAGGGAAGACTGAACTCTAGAAGAAAATCTTATTAGCTTAAATCTACCCTAACCCAATGTCTAAATCCTAAAATCTTAAACCCTAAATATATATAATAGGATAGGAACAAAGAGGAGGTGAAGAAATAAAATAAGGATAGAGAATAAAATTCTTGGATAATACTATTATTGAAGTCAATAGGTTTATTTATATAAGTTGTCTAAATAATAATGAAAATATTATTTATGTCGTATAATCACAATCATTATAATTATAGTAATGGATATAATAAATTTGCAAATATTGCTATTGATTTATGTCGATCTTGATTATGATGTCAATTATGATAAATCTCAATTGATTAAAATCAATTCGAGAATATTATCCATTATTGTCATTACTCCCGACAAATTCAACAAGAATGCTTGAACATTGAGTTTGAGTGCTAACTTGGTGAAGCATTGTCTAGATAATAGCTTGGTAAATATATCAACAATTTGATCTTCTGTGGAGATATAAGAAACTGAAAGTTGTCGAGTCGGAACACGCTCTCAAACAGAATGAAAATCAATCTTTACATGTTTGGTACGAGTATGAAAAATTAGATTTGACACAAAATAAGTTGCTCAAATATTATCACACCAGATTTTGGGCATAGCAGTTGGGGAAAAGTGTCATTCCGAAAGAAGAGATAGTAGCTAAATAATTTCAGACGTCGTGTTAGCTATAGCTTTATATTTAGCTTCAGTGTTTGAATGAGAGACTATAGTGTTGGAGCAATCTAGGTACCTTGGGTTTTGATGTTTGAGCAAAGGTTTAAGTTAGGTTTATTGTTGTATTTAATATGCATTATGAGTATACAGGATATAAGTACAACAAAGGAGAAAAGTTCAAGTGTGATCTTGGCAAATAAGGAAGATCTGACAACAAGGATCGAGGTCGAAGGAAGCTCCAGAAGGCAAGATGTCAAGGATAGAGAGGCATCCGAGGGATGCAAGGCTGATGGAGGAGCCAGAAGGCAAGTCTAGGTTGGTTGGGCGAGGACGAGTGCAGAGAGATTGTACTCAGGAAGGAAAACCCTAGGTTTAGGGTTTGTGCAGTAGACTGCTGCTGGGAGCAGTCGACTGGTGTTGGACACAGAAAGATCAGTCGACTAATCTTTCTGTACAATCGACTGGTGTCGGCTGGAATACGAACGTTGGGATGTAACGTTCAAATTCGGGTGGACCAGTCGACTGGTATTGGCACCAGTTGACTGGTAACAATTGGATCAATAACGAGCTCTATTTAAGAGAGCTCGGTTTGGCTGGGCAATCTTTATATTCGGTGTGAACTAATGAAAATGGTATTACTTGATTAGTACATGGTTCCTTTTGTCCTCTCCTTTTCAGCTTTATTTTATTCTTTCGTTTTTTTAGTTCACGAGTCAAAAGATGCTTGATCATGGTTGGGCCAGCCTTTTATTTGATCTCTTGCTTCATTGCCAAAAAAAAAAAAACTAGTTTAAATAGTAATTCAGTGGGTATATATATATACACACATGAATTTGCTCTCCTGTGAATCGTGTTGTACGGACCTCCCGTGCGGACCATAGTCCCTGATCGGTCACCATGACCGATCAGGGAAGTCCTTGATTGATCAGGGACAGTGGTCCGCACGAGGTTCCCACCGCGCAATCCGCAGGAGAGCAGAACACTATATACATTGTCCATCTCGTGCCCAAAAGCACTATGACGCAGAGCGTCTGAAATGAATACAGACGTTTAATTTTTTTAATTATTATTTTTTAAATTTTAAATCTTAAATTCTATACTATATAATATATATTGAAAAATTAAATTTTTTTACCTTAAACACTATAATTCAAGAGGAAAAATCTTATTTACTTAAACTTATTATAACCTAAGTCCTAAACTCTAAAATTTTAAACCATAAATATATATAATATACCTCATGAGTATCTAAACTTTTTTATCTTAAACATTAACCCAAGAAAGAAGCCTGAACATTAGAGAGAAAATTTTATTAGTTTAAATCTACCGTAACTCAATCCTTAAATCCTAAATTTTAAACCTTAAATACATATAATATACCAAAATAAATAAAAAAGAAAATACAAAAATATTATTGCACACCCGGACTGAATCCAAATGCCTGGATTTAAATCCAGGCCCAGGCGCGCATCAAACCAGTCCGTAGAGAAACTCTTATTTGCTTAAATCCACAATAGCCCAACCCCTAATTTCTAAAATCTTAAACCCTAAATACATATAGTATACCTTGTGAGTAACTAAAATTTTTTATCTTGAACATTATAACCCAAGAGGGAAGACTGAACTCTAGAGGAAAATTCTTATTAGCTTAAATATACACTAACCCAATGCCTAAATCTTAAAATCTTAAACTCTAAATATATATAATAGGATAGAAACAAAGAGGAGATGAAGAAATAAAATAAGGATTGAAAATAAAATTCTTGGATAATACTATTATTGAAGTCAATAGGTTTATTTATATAAGTTATCTAAATAATAATGAAAATATTATTTATGACGTATAATCACAATAATTATAATTATAGTAATGAATATAATAAATTTGCAAATATTGCTATCGATTTATGTCGATCTTGATTATGATGTCAAATATGATACATCTCAATTGATTAAAATCAATTCGAGATTATTGTGTATTATTGTCATTACACCCGACATATTCAACAGGAATGCCTGAACATTGAGTTTGAGTACTAACTTGGTGAAGCATTGTCTAGATAATGGCATAGTAAATATATTAGCAATTTGATCTTCTGTAGAGATGTAAGAAATTGAAAGTTGTCGAGTCGTCACATGCTCGTAAACAGAACGAAAATCAATCTTTACATGTTTGGTACGAGCATAAAAAATTAGATTTGACACAAAATAAGTTGCTTAAATATTATCACACCAGATTTTGGGCATACTAGTTCGGGAAAAGTGTCATTCTGAAAGAAGAGATGCTAGCTAAATAATTTCAGACGTCGTGTTAGCTATAGCATTATATTTGTTGATGCAGTCTGACCCGATTGTTATTTTGGTGTTGACACCGATTTAAGTTTGGTTGAGTAAGTTCGGCTGAAGTCTTGGTCGGGGACTGGGCACGAAACCCCGGTGAGTGAAGCCGGGTGATGAAAATCACGGTGAGTGAAGCCGGGTCCCGGTGAGTGAAGCCGGGTCCCGGTGAGTGAAGCCGGGTGATGGAAACCTCGGTGAGTGAAGTCGGGTCCCGGTGAGTGAAGCCGGGTGATGAAATCCCCGGTGAGTGAAGCCGGGTGATGGAAACCCCGGTGAGTGAAGTCAGGTCCTAGCGAGTGAAGCTAGGTGAAGGAAATCCCGGTGAGTGAAGCCGGGTCCTAGTGAGTGAAGCCGGGTGACGGAAATCTCGGTGAGTGAAGCTGGGTCCCGGTGAGTGAAGCCGGGTGTCGGAAGCCCCGGTGAGTGAAGCCAGGTCCTAGCGAGTAAAGCTAGGTGACTAAGCGTGAGTCAGCCAAGTGTCTGGATCGGTCTGGAGTCTGATCAGGAGTTAGCACGAGCTCTCATGTTAACTGATCGATCTGGTGACCGATCCAGAGAGTCTGATCGGTCTGGTGAACGATCAGGAAGAAAACAGAAACATTCGGTATGGTTTCTGTTTGACTTCTGATCGTTCTGGTGAACGATCAGAGAAGAGATCAGTAGCCTTCAGAGAAAACCTTGATCGGTCAGTGTGACCGATCAAGGGCCTCCTAGACCGATCAGGATGGGTCCTGATCGGTCCAGAGGTGACCTGATCGGTCACTGTGACCGATCAGGGCACAACCTGATCGGTCAGGTGACTGATCAGGTCAGGAGTGTTGGAACATGGATGGATATAGTGTTGGGTTCTCCCGGCACAAAAAACATAAAAACGCAGCGGAAACAAGAACCCACGAGCGATTCATGCGAAAGAAAAACTCGTACAAAGTTGATCTACATCTACTTCTAAAGAAGATATACCTTTGGAGCGTGCCCTTTCCTTATCCCGCTCGTCCAAGGTGCGCCGGATCTCTTGCACGTTCAAGTGTCCGTGCTTCTATTCGTATCCACACGGACACAATCTCTCAACTTCGGGAGAACTACCTTAGTTGTGCTAGCAACTTGAGGTAGCTCATAGAACACCAAGAACCCTACAGTAGGGTTTCGGCCAAAGGAGGAAGATGAGGGAGGGAAGAAGAAAGGGAAGAAGGAAGGAAGAAGAAGAAGACCTCATCCAAAGTCACAAGGCTCTCTTTTATATTCATCCCATGAATATGAAGAGGTTTGTGTCTCTTTGGCTTCCCAATAAAGAGCACATCTTTTTATATGGCTCTTTATCATTTCCCATGCAAGAAAAGAATCTTTTTCTTTTCCCTTCATTAAACACTTTAATGAATTTCCCTTTAATCCCGACCGAGCCTCTCGGGCCTCCGACCGGTCTCCCGACCAAGTCTGCCGAGTGTCGAGCTCCCGACCCAGTCTGCCGAGCTCTGACCCAATCTGCCGAGTGCCGACCCAGTCTGCCGAGTGGATCTCCCGATCTGCCTTCCCGAGTTCCCAACTCGGGCTCGGACTCCCGAGTTCCCAACTCGGGCTCGGACTCCTGAGTTCCCAACTCGGGCTCGGTCTTCCCGAGTTCTCAACTTGGGCTCCCTAACTGACCTCCCGAGTTCCCACTCGGGCTCAAGTCTCCCGAGTTCCCAACTCGGGCTCCCGAAGCATCATGTCCTTAGTGTGTGACCCAATAGGTTCTCGCGATGTTGGCAATGCGCCTAAACTCTTTAGACACATAAGCAATGAGCGGCATCTACCAATGCATCATTGCTACCCAAGTAACAAGAAAAGTCGAGATCCGACTAAACCTTCGTGACTATAATAATGTATGACTTGTCCTTCTATCCTTGATATCTAGATTGACCAATGAGGCATAGACCATGTCATCCTCAATCAATCTTGTGTTTCTTGATCCCCGAGTAGACTCACTCAAACAAATGAGCTCAATATCTCATACTGACTTATTTGAGCATGGTCATGCGTTTCAGTAGTTCTACTCGATCAAGGGGCTCACAGATATCACTCCCATCATATGAGAGGGATAGATCCCATCTACATCACTCACATCCCTCCGCATAATTCATTACATACCCAGTGATCGCTTTTATAGTCCACCCTGTTACGGGTGACGTTTGACGATACCAAAGTACATAACTCCTTATGTAGGGAACCGTAGTGACTTCAGGTCTAAGGACTATTCATACCAATAGTCACATGAGAAAGTCTATGACACTCATATGACAATCTATGAAACTTTCTCATGGCGGGTCATTCAGTACACATTCTCCAATGTATACCCATGTGTCAACTTGATATCACATATCCATGACTTGTGAGCTCAAGTCATCAGTTGACCTACATACTAGTCTCCATGCATTATATTGTCCTTGAATATTAATGCTTGACTAGGAATAATTTAGTGTAGTATTCTCTACATTATCTCACTATCGATTCAACCAATCGATATAATGTAGATAAGAACCTACTACACATGGACATTATTATACTTAGTTATTCGGCACAGAATACAAAGTAAGTATAATAATCGAACATGCCTTTATTAATGATAGAATATGATACAAAATGTCCCTTGTCAATCATCACATAATTGACTCTAGGGCTCCTACTAACATATAGAGGGGGGGTGAATGTAGCCAGACACAATCTTTTTCACTTCTTGTATTTCTCTGCACTTAGGGTTAGACAGCGCACAGCGGAAGCAATAAAAACAGAGATGCAGAAACAAAAACAAACCTAATACGCTAACAAGAGGATATACAAGGTTCGAGGATAACTTGCCCCTACTCCTTGGCGTGCCCGTAAGGTGGGCAATCCCTTGATCGTCGGCAGATCAAGCCCCGGAAAATCTGGATAGATGAATCCTCCTTCTTGGTGGAGTAACCTCTCCACACAAATAGTCTCAAGAGTGTATGGAATGAAGAGCACAGACACAATACACACTTACAGAGCACTTAGGACAAAAAGAACACAAGCAAACTCCTCACCGAGCACCACTCAGCACAGATCTCACGCAAGAACTCCCTCTTCGTGTCTTCTTGCTGACGGGCTCGCCAAGCTCCTTGTTTCTTCTTCCAAGTGCTCACAATTCACAGTTGCTTGCTCAAAAAGATGATCAAAGTTGTCGCAAGAGCTTTTTCTTTTTACTCAGAGTGATTGCTAAGGATGGATCAAGTGTTGCTGCTACAAGAGAACCTCCCTTCTCTTCATCACTAGCCCACACTTAACCCAGCTGCCCAAACGCCAGGTCCTAGACGCTCCACTCAGCTCCCAGCTGCCCACCTGCAACTGCCCAGCTATCTCTGACCTCCTCTAGACTCACTGAACTCTCCTCAGTCGAGCCCCAGCCTCAGGTCAGCTTCCAGCCGTTGCCAGCAGCGCCCGTTGCAACCTGCGATGGAAACCTGTCAAACCTGGTTAACGGAAAGCCTCCCATTGACTCTCCTCCAATGTTTGAACCATCCCTGTAAAGCCTGCACACTTCAACAGAAGCTTAGCAAAACATATCAAATGAAATCAGTAATGCATCAGAGAATCGGCAGAGAAAACAGCGGCGATCAGAGCGTCTGACATCATATTTGAATTAAAGTTCAGCCCCTGATCGGTCCCCAGACCGATCAGGGAGGACCCTGATCGGTCACCAGACCTATCCAACAGTCTGCTGCACACTCCTGATCGGTCCCCAGACCTATCCAGCAGTCTGATGCACACTCCTGATCGGTCCCCGGACCTATCCAGCAGTCTGCTGCACACTCCTGATCGGTCCCCAGACCTATCAGGTTGTGCCCTGATCGGTCTGGTGACCAATCAGGCTGCTTCCTGACCGATCAGAAGTCATCCTGATCGGTCATAAGGAGAACCTCGCGATTTCTGAGATCCCGTGGATCATTCACCAGTCCGATCTGAATAGTATCCCTAATCGGTCACCAGACCGATCAGGAGCCGCGCAGTAAGGTTCCCAAACTCACTGTATGCTCCCTGATCGGTCCCCAGACCGATCAGGAGCCGAGCAGTAAGGTTCCCAAACTCACTGTATGCTCCCTGATCGGTCACCAGACCGATCAGACATAGCTGGATCGGTCACCAGACCGATCCACGAGGGAACTCCGTGCCAAACTCCCTGATCGGTCACCAGGCAGAGTCAAATCCATTCTAAGTCACGAGAACAAGCCTCCAGCCCTTCTCTGACTCATGCTTAGTCCCTCGGACCACTCGTGCTTAGACCCTCGGACCAAGACTCCATGCCAGTCTCACTCACTGGGACTTCAACCTAGCCCTCCAAGCTAGGACCTGACCCTCCAAGCCAGGATTTCATCCAACCCAGCCCTCCAAGCTAGGACCTGACCCTCCAAGCCAGGGTTTCATCCAACCTAGCCCTCCAAGCTTGGACCTAACCCTCCAAGTTAGTACTTTTCCACACCTAACCCTCCAGGTTAAGAATTTTCACACCTAGCCCTCCAAGCTAGGACTTTTCACACCTAGCCCTCCAAGCTAGGACTTTTTCACACCTAACCCTCCAAGTTAGGACTTTTCACACCTAGCCCTCCAAGCTAAGACTTTTTCACACCTAACCCTCCAAATTAGGACTTTTCACACCTAGCCCTCCAAGCTAGGACTTTTTTCACACCTAGCCCTCCAAGCTAGGACTTTTTCACACCTAACCCTCCAAGTTAGGACTTTTCACACCTAACCCTCCAAGCTAGGACTTTTTCACACCTAACCCTCCAAGTTAGGACTTTTCACACCTAGCCCTCCAAGCTAGGACTTTTTCCCATGCCAGCGTGCGATCTCCCGATCCACCTAGAATTAATCCGAATTCTCGCAACCAAATGTAAATCAAACTTAAATCATAACTTAAATCGGTGTCAACACCAAAATAACAATCAGGGTCAGACTGCATCAACAAGGAGCTTGTAGGGAGTTGGAGGAAACTCCAGCAAGCTGGTGGATCGGTCCGGTGACCGATCCACGATCCCTGATCGGTCAGTGTGACCGATCACAGAGTCACTGGATCAATCAGGAGGTGACCTGATCGATTAGGGTCTTCATTGATTGGTCAAGTGACCGATCAGTGTCTGATAACTTTAATTCGAATCCGTTGTCAGATTTCTGATTTCACTCTGATCACTTTTGATTTGTCTGATACCTTACTGATTTACTTTTGATTCGCTGTGCTAAGCATCTGTTGAGTGTGCAGGTGAGACAGGGATGACTCAAACCAAGAAGGAGGGTCAAGTGGCGACTTTCGCTTCAGTCAGGTTTGTCCGTTTTCCCTTCGCAGGTTTCAACGGCTTCTGGCGCGGGCTGGCAACTAGCTGGCGAAGCTGACGACTAACCTGAGGCTCGGCTGAAGAGGGTTCAGTGGACTGAGCGAGGTCAGTGGGTTGGTGGTGGAGGTTGTTGCAGACGCTCTTGTGAGCTGCAGACGCGTTAGTGTGCAGACGCGCCTGGTGGTGACCTGCTGATGAGCAGAGATTAAAAGAAGGCTGGCGCAGAAGGAGAGGGAACGATTGCTAACACTGAAAACTCTTGAGCATCCTTTGAATCTCTGCAACTTGAGCACTTGGAAGTAGAGGAGAGCTTTGCGAGTCGATCAGCAAAAAGACACGAAGAGCTGAGGGTTCTTGCGTGAGAGTTGTGCTAGGTTGAGCTCGGTGAAGTGCTTCCTTCTGTGCGTTCTTTGTGCTCACACTCTGTAAGCGTTTTCTTTGTCTCTGTACTTATTTTGATATCATCTTGTGACTATTGTGGAGAGGTTTCTCCACCGAGAAGGAGGTTCTGATTATCCGGATTTCCGGGGCTTAATCTGCCGACGATTAAGGGATCACCCACCTCACGGGCACGCCAAGGACTAGGGGCAAGTTATCCCCGAACCTTGTACATCTTTGTGTTAGCATTTGTATTGTTTTCTGTCTTTGTTCTTCCTGCATGTTTTCTTCCGCTGCTAACTTGAGTGCAGAAAAGTTCAAAGAAGCAAGAAATTTGTGTGTCTGGCTATTCACACCCCCCCCTCTCTAGCCATCCAAGGTCCAACAAGTGGTATCAGAGCTTGGGGCTCTTGCCAACAGTCTAACACCCGAGAGCTTAACAACAATG
Source organism: Boesenbergia rotunda (assembly GCA_024364735.1). Taxonomy (NCBI): domain Eukaryota; kingdom Viridiplantae; phylum Streptophyta; class Magnoliopsida; order Zingiberales; family Zingiberaceae; genus Boesenbergia; species Boesenbergia rotunda. Next base: position 390,775 of record JAGFNQ010002251.1, on the reverse strand, counting down.
ACTTTCAGAGAAGGATTCAGCACCAACCGACCCCCTTTCTTTGATGGGGCTGATTTCCAATATTGGAGATCACGTATTGAGTATTACCTCAAGACGGATATAGGTATGTGATTTTCTGTGAAGGAGGGATTCACCCCTCCAAAAGATGCTGAGGGAAAAGAGTTAGAATCCTCGAGATCGTCAGCTGAGCAAACCCGGAAAGGAGAAGTCGATGCAATAGCTGTGATCACCCTGCAGTGTGGGATGACCAAGGAGCAACTTATCAAAGTTAGTCCCTTCACCAGTGCTAAGGATCTTTGGAACAAACTTATTGAACTCCATGAAGGAACCAGAGATTCAAGAATAACCAAGAGGGATCTTTTCCTCAACCAACTTCAAAACCTCACCATGAAGGAGTCCGAAACGGTAAGTGAACTCCATGACTGATTCAAAGAAATACTTAACGGTTTGCATTCCATTGATGAGAAGGTCGAGAATCGCGACCTTGTAAGGTATGTTCTTAAATCCTTTCCTAGGAATGCTTTGTGGTCATCGATTGTAGATGCCTACAAGGTATCCAAGGACTTGTCAATTATTAAGATAGATGATTTATTTTGTGAAATGGAACTACACGAAATCGCTAACAAAGGCCCAAAGGAGAAGGGTGTGGCTTTTATGGCAGGGGACAGAAGAAAGAAGAAGAAGGAGAAGAAGAACAAAAAGGAGGAGGAGAAGAGCTATTGTAACATGACTCTCATGGCACTAGAAGATTCCAACAAGGAGAGTGATAATGAATCAAGTGACTCTTCAACTGCGGCTTCATCATCTTTGGATGACGAAGAGGTAATCTCTCCCGAATTAGATAAGTGTTATAGAACAATAGCATGCTTAACCAAATTGCTTAAAAAATCTAAGAACAAGATTAAATTATTGAAATTAGAAGTAGAACAATTAAAAACCTCTAAGGATGAGGTAATTGATGATTTGCATAATGAGTCCCTTAAGGATGAAAATAAGACTTTGAGGAGTGAAGTTGAAAAACTCAAGAATATTCTTGAGAAGTTTTCAACTAGCTCTAAAATTTTAGGTATGATCCTTAATTCTCAAAGAGCGGTCTACAACAAGGTTGGTTTAGGTTACCGACCTAAAGAACCTAGCTTTGTCTCATTGATGTCAAGAGCCCATATTAGATCACCAAATGATTCTAGGGTTCAAAAAGTTAGAAAGAAAATGACTAAGGCATGGGTGCCAAAATCTTTCATTGAAGGTTCTCTAGGTCCCAAAGTTTGGGTACCTAAAACCTCTATATTTCGAATTGTATAGCTTTGGTTGAGGGGGAGCATCTATCAACATGGGTTGTTGATAATTTGTGCTCCATGTTGGAACCCGGATGGCTAGAGAGGGGGGGGGGTGAATATAGCCAAACACTTTGACCTTTGGCACTTATCAAATTTCTGCACTCAACCTTATCAGTAGCACAGCGGAAGAAACAATAGAAACAAAGCAGTGCAGAAAACAAAAATAGAAAACGAAGGCAAACAAACACAACTAGCAAGATCGCTAACAAGGAGGGTTCACAAGGTTCGGGGATAACTTGCCCCTACTCCTTGGCGTGCCCTTAAGGTGGGTGATCCCTTGATCGTCGGCAGATCAAGCCCCGGTTATCACCGGATAGAAAGCAACCTCCTTCTCGGTGGAGAAACCTCTCCACAGCATTTCAATCACAGATATATGTTTAAGCTCAATGAAACAACAAGAAGGATCTTACTTAGCACTTAGCAAAGACAAGAACACAGCAAGCTCCCTCAGAGCTCCACCCAGCGATGATCTCACGCAAGAGCCCTCTCCTCGTGTTTTCTCGCTGTTGGACTCGGAGCTTCTTGTTCTCTCCTTCAAGCACTCAAGTAATGAATGGTTGCTTCACAGATTGTAGTTGCTTGCACAAGATGATGGAACTTCAGAACATGCAAGCAAGATGTGGAGAACACAAAGGCGCAGCAAGAACTCAGTTTGTGAACTCTAGAACTCTGCTTCAACGAAGCCTTCTTCCACCCTTTTGTTTCTCCACTCAGCACCAGGTGACAGCATCTCCTGCAGCCTCCAGCTGCTTCCCTGCCAACGCTAGCTACCACTGAGCCCTCCCTGGACTTCCTGAGCTCCCCTCAGCCAAGCTCCAGTCAGCAGCTCCAGTCTGCAGCTCCAGCCGTTGCAACCTGAGATGGAAAACGGACAAACCTGCTCCAAGGAAAGCCTCCATTGACTTCTCCTTGAGTGTTTGAATCCTTCCCTGTCACCTGCAGCTTGATCAGAGTATTAGAACAGCATATCACTCAGTAAATCAAGAATCAGAGGATAAGCGCAGAGAATCGGATACGTTCAGACGCGATCAGAGCGTCTGACAGTGCATTTTGAATTAAAGTGATCGGTCACCGGACCGATCAGAGAGCCTCCTGATCGGTCACCAGACCGATCAGGCTGGGTCCAGACCGATCAGGCTCCGTCCTGATCGGTCCCCAACACTCAATTAGAAATCGCGATTTCTTTGGGACTCTCCTGGATCGATCACCAGACCGATCCCAGGTTGTAGATCGATCACTCGACCGATCCACCCCTTTATCGGGCGATTTCTGATCTTCGCAGTCCAAACCTCCTGATCGGTCACCGGACCGATCAGGAAACCTCCTGATCGGTCACCGGACCGATCAGGTCGTGACCAGACCGATCAGGCTCCGTCCTGATCGATCATAGAGAGGAACCTGCGATGCTGGATCGTTCTCCAGAACGATCTGCACAGTGATCCTGATCGGTCATCAGACCGATCAGGAGCAGTTCAGCAAGGGAACTCAACCTCATTGTTTGCTCCCTGATCGGTCGCCAGACCGATCAGAAGCAAAGCAATGGGTGAAACGCATACTCCCTGATCGGTCACCAGACCGATCAGTCATCGCTGGATCGGTCACCAGACCGATCCACGAAGGAGCACCGTGCCAACTCCCTGATTGGTCACCAGACCGATCCAGGGGCTCCAACCTAGCCCTCCAAGCTAGGGTTTCATCCACCTTAGCCCTCCAAGCTAAGGATTTTTCACCTAACCCTCCAAGTTGGGAATTTGCACATAACCCTCCAAGTTAGGACTTTTCACCTAGCCCTCCAAGCTAGGACTTTTCACCCAACTCTTCCGGATTAGAACTTTCGAAACCTAGCCCTCCAAGCTAGGACCTGACCCTCCAAGCCAGGACTTTTTCACCTAACTCTCCAAGATGGGAATTTTCACCTAACCCTCCAAGTTAGGACTTTTCACCTAGCCCTCCAAGCTAGGACTTTTCACCCACCTCTTCCGAATTAGGACTTTTCACACACCTAGCCCTCCAAGCTAGGATTTTCAACACCTAACCCTCCAGGTTAGGATTTTCTAACACCTAGCCCTCCAAGCTAGAATTTTCCATACCATGTCTGATCCCCGACCAGGACTTAATCATAATCATCATAATCAACCTAAACTAAAATCGATGTCAACACCAAAACAACAATCTGGGTCAGACTGCATCAACACTCCAAACACATGGTCATTTCTAGTTAGGGATGTGCTTTCCATTTCCTCCACTTAATGGTTAACCATTTACTATCTATGAGGAATGATTTTTCATCTCGAATTTAGATGATTGGAGTTAAACCAATGGAAATCATAAACTCCATACACAATATAGATACATGAAAATTTTTCCATTTACTCTATTTATTGGTGTCACTGGAAAATTTTCTCATTTGTATTTGTATACATTTGGGATTATGATTTATCAAGATTACTCTAATCTAACTAGGTCTATGATTAATACAAACTTGATTTCATGTGGTTGAACATTCTAAGTGAAGTTAATTTCAAATTGGTTGGAGCATTTGATAACAAACCTGTTTCGAAGTTGTTAAATTCATAAAGATTCTTGATTCTAGATTCGAGGAATAAACTCTAGTTAAGAGATCATCTCTAGGATCAAAGAATGAATTCTGAATGTTTTAGAATCTGAAAGGAGTGTTTGAATCGAGTGTATCAAGGTTTCAGACATTTCTCTGAAATCTGATCGGTCCGTAGACCGATCAGGAATCACTTCATATTACGGTTTCTGCTTCTGTGATGATCCTGATCGGTCCATCGACCGACCAGGACTCTACCTGATCTGTTACTCTAACCGATCAGGTTGTACCTATTCAGTCAGCAGAACGGTTAGATCAGAATCTTGGTAAAATCCTGATAAACCAAACCTGATTGGTCCCCCAACCGATCAGGCTGTTCCTGATCGATCAGGCAGACCGATCAGAATTGATTCTGATCGGTCCAATAGACCGATCAGGAAGTTTCTGTAAGAAATTCACAGAAAGCCTCTGTATCGGGCCTGATCGGTCCAACGATCGATCAGGCTATTCCTGATCGGTCAGGCTGACGATTAGGGCTGCTTCTGATCGGTCCGTTGACTGATCAGGAAGCCCATAGAAGCCCTGTCCGGTTCTGTATGGATTGATCAAGAATTCGACTGAAGTGACCTGATAACATACTTGGAACATTCTGATGATCATTCCAAGAACATATTTGGAACATACTTGATCATCCATTGGTTTTGGTACAAACCTGATACTAAGTGGATACAAATCTATTTAGGAATTTTTAAGGACTCTTGATTCTCAGAAATTTTTCTAAAATATCGAGTGTTAATATGGTCTACACCTCTGTTGTGGAATGAGTTTTGGTTATCAAAACAAACCTGTTCCTGGAGCATATCAATTGTTAATGCAGTCTAACCTGAAACGTATCAGAGAGTCAGAAATTTTTATGAAATTTGATCGGTTCACAAACTAATCAGAAATTTTTCTGTATCAATCATCAACGAATCTGATCTGTCAAGTGTTGGATCGAGAGAACCGATAGAGGGGGGGTGAATATCGGAAAACGTTCGGATTTGAGATAGAGAAATTGCACAGCGGAAGATTAAAAAACAAAACACGCAAACACAGTGATTTTTACTTGGTTCGGAGCCTAGGTCGACTCCTACTCCAAGGCTCACGGTCGTTGACCGTTTTCTGCGGGCAATTCTATAAGTTCGCAAGTCAGTTTACAGTATTGAGTTACAAATATAGCACAGTAAACTTAACAAATAAAAAGCTCTTCTTTTACCGACGTTCGATGTAGGTTGCCTTTTTCGGAGCAGCGGGACGTCGTCGGCTCGAGTTGGGAGGTTTCCGGAGCGAGGCGCGAGAGCAGAAGAGCGTAGAAGCGTTGAATCGAAGTTGTTGTCGAAAGCTTGGGCGTTGGGTGCTATTTATAGCACCTCGGGGTGCCCTGGACGTCGAGGGCGCCCCCCCCCCCACGTGTCACGCGATCCGAGCTTCGCTCGGTCAATCTCTATCCCACTCGTATAGGGATGAGGTTTGACACTGGGGGTGCCCTGGACGCTGGGGGCGCCCTGCTTGACTCCTTCAGCGCGGGCTTCTCGGCTGGATAAGGGTAATCAGCTTCGCTGGCGTAGGCACGGGGCGCCCTGGGCACTGGGGTCGCCCTGGGCGTTCGGGGCGCCCTGGCTGCTGGGGGCGCCCTGGCTGCTGGGGGCGCCCCGGCCAGTGGTCAGCCGAAGCCTTTGTTGCTTCGCTTGTTTTGTGTTGCCCCTGGGGGCGCCCGGGACACTGAGGGCGCCCTGCTCAGCTTCTTGCCTCTCTCCTTTGGGCATTCTGAGCTGCAGACACACGTTCCTTTGGTCCTGCATCCAGGGTTAGTCCAAAACAATATAAAATAATAGAGTATTATGTTTATACAGCCTTAGCTGTCTTGGTTCTGACTTTGGGCCTCCAAAATGGAGCCCTAGGTCGAACCGACGCCTACTGTTCCCTCGACGGGGAACGCGTCCTCACCTACTCCTCTCGGGAGAATTTACCTGAAACCAACCGCTCCTCTGGTTGGACTTTTGCCTGGCGGTCCTTTGCCAGGTCTTGGATACCGAGTTGTCCTTCGCCCGGTGCCTAGCATTCCTTTGCTAGGGCTTCAGTCCCAAGCTGTCCTTCGCCTGGCGCCTAGCAGTCCTTCGCTAGGGCTTTTCACCCTGGCATTCCTTCGCCAGTGCCTAGCAGTCCTTCGCTAGGGCTTTGTGACCTGGCATTCCTTCGCCAGTGGCTAGCAGTCCTTCGCTAGGATTTTTTACCCTGCACACTAGAGTGACATGTTAGATAACAAGTACGACTTAACTTTTGAACCCTGTTGCCATTATCAAAACACAGGTTTGACTTGGGTGCTTTCTGTACCAACAATCTCCCTCTTTTTGATTTATGGCAACCCTAGTTCAAAAAGTTAAGTTTAATCAATGCATGTAAAAACATTAAATTTTGTTCCCTCCCCCTGGAAGGACTCTCCCCCTAGATTTTTCAAAAACTCGTGGGGTTCTAAGTTTAAAAAAATTTTACTTAGAATTTTTTCAACAGGAGGCTTTTGTATTTTCAAAAATAATTTTTGCACTTTTGAAAACTTAAGTTTAGGTACTTGGAAATCTTTTGACAACTTAATTTTTTAAAGTACATAGAAGAGTTTTTGGAAGCGTGAGTTTAGAGTACTTAGAAAATTTTGAAGCCTTAAGTTTTAAAGTACTCAAAAGTTTTTGAAGGCTTTAACTTAAGTACTTAGTAAGATAAAAAAAACTTAAGTACTTAGTAAGATTTGAAAAAACTTTAGTAAATTTTTGAGAAGCTTAAGTACTTAGAGAGTTTTGAAAAGCTTAAGTACTTAGAGAATTTTGAAAAGCTTAAGTACTTAGAGAATTTTTGAAAAGCTTTAGTAGTTATAAAAGCTTAAGTAAGAAAATTTTGACAAGCTTGTACTTTGAAAAACTTAGTACTTTAGAAAGGCTTAAGTACTTTGAAAATCTTAAGTACTTACAGAAATTTTTGAAAAGCTTAATTAAGTACTTTTTGAATAAGGATAGATTTTGAAATTTTGAGAGACAAAAATAAAAATTTTAAATTCTATCCTTTCTTATCTCTCCCCCTTTGCCATATATCAAAAAACAGATAAATATAGCAGAAATTAAATTGCATAAAGGAGATAACTTTTATAAAGGAAAAATATTTGCATGATTTTGCTGTACTGAACCAATTCATGATAAGACTTAAACCAAATCAGTTGATTTTCTCTTGTAGGGACCTGTCTAACCCAATTAGCTACTCACTAACTGTTATAAGCAGTAGTTTTTGCTAGGGTTAGTCAAGTTAAGTGTTTCTGTTCAAGTTAGATTTTCTAAACTTGACACTTAACTTGATTGCTGTGTAAATTGTATTTAGTGCCCCAATTACTGCAGATGCACTGACTTAAAGCATCTTGAATTAAGGCAAAGACCTAAGCATCTTAACCCTTTCTAGGTTATCAATCAAAAGTACCCTAAGGTGCTTGTGAGATGTTGGCTTCTAAATCTATAGGTGCATGCAGTTCTAGGGTTAGGGCCTAAGCTAAGTCCATTTGTGAAAAATCCCTAGTTTTGAAAGGGGGTAGTTTTGAAATAAAACTAAGTCGGAAAAGAAAAAAAACTGATTTAAAAACAACAGTTTTTTAAAATTCTTTTAGAAACTGATTTTTAAATTAAGTAAAGAAAAAAAAGTTAAAAGTAGAGTTAATCTATTCTACATAGCACAATCCTAAATCAGATGCTCAAATTAAATAAGTAGTCAAACAGAATAGGTTAACTTGTCAAATAGAGGTACAGTAGCGTCAAACATAAGTCATGTTTTGGTTACATAGTACAATGCAGAAATAGACTAGCTATGAAGAAGGCACAGGGTGGTCAGATGGGCGGGGCTGCCATGAATCAAATCGTGCCATCATCTCAATGTATCGTGCATCAGCCACTTCTCGATCAGCTCTACGAGCGTCCATCTGCTTGCTGTGATAGGCCTAGACCTCCTCTCGGAGACTGTGGATCTCCGTCTGTATCTGTGTGAGGCGCTGGTCGAGGGTCGGTGGTGGAGGCTCGTCTATGTGTACTCGGGCTGCAGCTGCTAGATCCCCGACGTCGACCTCAACCTCCTCGTCTGAGTCGATCTGGGGAGCTGCTCTCTGACGTCTCCAGGAAAAGACCACGGTACCGGAAACCTCTATACCAGCTAGGGAGAAGTTTCTATATCCTATCTCGTCGTAATCAGTCAACTCAGCCATCTCACCCTCGGTGATGTTCCGACCGTGGTGATGTAATATGGACGTGATGATGTGGCAGTAGGGTGTGCGTACCCGCCCTTGCGTGGTAACACTGGATGCATGTAGGATAGCATGAAACATGTGAAGTCCTATGTCGATGTCTAGCTGATGAATCAAGGCGTACAGGAGAAAGGCGTGGAATGGTCGCATAGTGGTGACGTCCCTGGTGGATAATGGCAGAATACATCGGACTATGACTCTATATAGAGCATAGTCCTGGACCTGTAATTCGACAGACTGAAATCGTCTGGCCAGGGGTTGCCTAAAGAAGTATGAATGTAATGTATCCAAGGTAATGTGAGAGTAGGGAGCATCAAAGGGAGGCTCCCTAGGAGGGTAACAATAGAAGGTGGACTGCGAGAGTCGTAGTCCTAGAAATAGGTTGAGTAGTGTAGGTGTGATAGTTAAGGGAATTCCTTGAACAGTGGTGACGAACATGAGACTATCCTGTCTAATTATGTTGTTGTAAAATTCTGCACATAAGGATGTATTGATTGGATGGGTGCAGAATACGAGATTGTCAAGTTGGTAAAAGTTTATGACGTTCATGTAGGACCGATGCACGTGAGAGGGGGGGTGAATCACATGACTTTTAAAATCTTTGTTATAAAATCAGAGTCGATAGAAAATTGTACGATGCTTTTTATAACGTGCGCAGTGGAAAAATTAAAACGAAATGCGAAAGCGAAAAATAAAAAAAATTACACGAGGAGTTTTACTTCGTTCGGAGCCTTCGCCGACTCCTACTCGAAGGCCCAGGTTCCTTGAACCTTTCCTGTGGGCAATCCACTAAAAACCTCTATCGACAAACTACCGATAGAGTGATTCGAATACAAGATTGGGCGGAAGTGTAACAGCCCTACACTTCCCCCTTAAATAATTTAAGTGCAGACAAAAAAAAATTCGTTACCCAACACTTAGATTTATCTGAAGCAGCTTGGGTGTTGGGAGCGATCTTCCAGCAGCGGTCGGACAGCATCGAGTCAAAGCACAAACCGCAGCAGAGGAGCGTGGAAGCAAGAGAGCGCCAAAGCTTGAACCAGAATCAAATTTTCTTATCTGTTTGAGGGCTTGCTTGCTTCTATTTATAGTGCCTCGATGCATGATCTTCTCAGCTCAAATTTTATCCATCAACAAGATAAAATAATTAAATAAAAGATAATGTTTCTATCCTTTGCTTCAATTAAGAAAATAATTTAAATAAAATATAAATACAGAATATTAAAAAGTTAACCGAGAGGTTTTATCCTCTTACAATTTTATTAATAATTTAAAAGGAGATTTTATCCTTCCAGCTAAGCTTTACGTGAGAATTTTAAGCATTAGTAGGGATAATTTTATTCTCTAAAAAGAAGGAAATATGAATAATTTAAATGATAATTTATCCTCCACCAAGGCTTTAGATAAGAAATAATTTTATAAAATTCAACTACAAAATCTAATTAAATAAATTCTGTAAAATAGAGTTAATGCATTTAGAATCTAATTAAATAAATTCTGTAAAATAGAGTTAATGCATTTAGAGTTAATTAGACCCCGTCCAAACCTGGATAAGGATCTAACCAGGACTCAACCGAGGTCACCAAAATGGGCCTAAGTTGGACCGCGCCTACAGTCCTAAAATAGGACCCGTCCTCACTGGTTCGCTCCTCCAGTGACTTACCTCACTTACCTCATGCAGCTCTACTCAACTTCTTAACCCACCAGGTCTTCCTGCCAGGGCTCAACCACCCTGGTCTTTTTGCCAAGTTTCAACCAACTTGGGCTTCAGCCAGTTGTCAGGCCCCGTGAACCCAACTGGACTTCTCGCCAGGACTCAACCACCCTGGACTTCTCGCCAGGACTCAACCACCCTGGACTTCAGCCTGGTGTCAGGTCCTAAGTCTTTCAACCCTGCACACTTAGTAAAGAGGTCAAAACCAAAAGCAAGTCTAACTTTAACCTATTTGTCATTCATCAAAACTCAGGTTTAACTATTAGTGCAAATTGCACCAACAATCTCCCCCTTTTTGATGCAATGACAACCTGGGTTAAAGTTAGAAAATACCAGATAAAGCAATGAGTCCAAGAATAATATGCAAATGACATGCTCTAAGATCAGAAATTTTTAATTTTCTAACTCAACCCTTAAACCTTCCCCCTTTGGCATTCATCAAAACAAAGAAATAATAAGTGCGCAAGCATCAGAAATAAAACAAGCAATCAAGTAATATGCCAGCCAAGTAAAAACTACTTTAAGTATTTGGGGAAGAGAAAATGCTTAACAAGCATACTAAGTTTCTGAACTGATTCAGAGGGGTAAGTCAAATTCTTAATTTAACACAAACAATCTGAGAGCATAAATGTTAAAAGAAATGACTAGGTGTAAATTTAGAAATGACTTTTCGAACACCATTTTCAAAAATTAAAAAGGCTACCTTCAAAATCTTAATCTTTTCCAAAATAAAGAATATCTAAAGGCAAATTAATGAAAAAGAGAAGATTTTCCAAAATTTTCTTTTCAAAGGATCATTTAGAATATTTTCAGGATTAATTTTAAAAAAAAAATTTCAAGATATTTTTTTTTAAAATCCTTGTTCAATTAAAGAAGATATTTTCTAAAACAGTTTTCACTAAACATTTTTGAGAGTTAGAATACAAAATATAAACTCAAGCTCCCCCTGAACCAAGTAAGAAAGTTTAGCCCATTTTGAATGTCTAACCGTAGTTACTAGCTAACTATCTATAGGATAGTAGTTTTCACTAGGTTAGTCAAGTCAAGTACTAGTGTCTAGCTTAGCTTTACAGAAAGACTACTTGACTTGATCAATATGAAGTTGGTATTTAACGCCCAGACTTGCTACGATGCACAGGTTTAAGCATTCTGAAGTCCAGGCAATACCCTATGCATCTCACCCCGTTCTAGGTTTTAGCATACACAAACATGTTATACCTAATGTGCTTTGTGAGATGCGGTCTCTAAATCTATAGGAACATGCATCTCTAGGGGTCAAACTTAGGCTAAGTCCACCAGTCTCGAAAGTCAAGTTAGAAATCAAAGTTAATTTTTTTTAAAAAAATTAAGTGTGAAAATCAAAGTCAATTTTGAAAATCAAGTTTAAAAAAATACACATTTTAGAGAGTACAAAAAATGCAAGTACAAAAATTAACTCTAACTCAAGCTATGTTTCAAACAGAATTTGTGAGTTGAGTAAAAGTGATTAGGTCAATCCTAGTCTACAACACACATTCCTATTAACCTTCTTAAATTGCTAAATTCGGATTCAGGAAGTGGTTTAGTGAATATGTCAGCTAGGTTAGATTTGGATTCAACATGATTAAATTCTATTTCCCCTTTATTAACATGATCTCTAACAAAATGGTGCTTAATTTCTATATGTTTGGTCCTAGAGTGGTGAATTGGGTTTTTGGTTAGATTAATTGAACTTAGATTATCTATAAAAGTTTTGACTTTCTTAAAATCTAAGTTAAAATCTTTTAAGGTATGCATCATCCAGAGTAATTGGGCTACACATTCACCCATTGCTATGTATTCAGCTTCAGTGGTGGATAGGGCAACACAATGTTGTTTTCTACTGAACCAACTAACTAGTGAGGGTCCTAGAAGTTGGCATCCACCACTGGTACTTTTTCTATCTAATTTACAGCCAGCATAATCTGAGTCAGAAAATCCAATAAGTTCAAACTGGGCTGTTCTAGGGTACCAAATTCCTAAACTTTCTGTCCCTTTGAGATACCTAAATATCCTTTTAACTAGGGTTAGATGTGATTCTTTAGTGTATTTTTGTTGATAGACAAAAGTACCCTCACTAATCTGTTTTATTTGTAACCCTAAAAAGAAAGTTAATTGACCTACTAAACTCATTTCAAATTCATTTTCCATTACCGTTATAAAATCTTGTAAAAAATTTGAGTTAGTTGAGCCAAATACTATATCATCTACATATACTTGAGCTATAAAAATATCAGTTTTTAGAGTTTTAACAAATAGTGTTGGGTCAATTTTGCCTTGGTTAAAGCCTTTAGATACTAAGTAGTTAGACAATCTTTCATACCAGGCCCTAGGGGCTTGCTTAAGTCCATATAAGGCTTTCTTAAGTTTAAAGACATAGTCAGGATATTCTAGGCTTTCAAAACCTGGGGGTTGGCCTACATAGATTTCTTCCTTAATCAGGCCATTTAGGAAGGCTGACCTAACATCCATTTGATACAACTTGAATCCCTTATGGGCTGCATAACTTAAAAACATCCTAATGGACTCAAGTCTAGCTACAGGAGCATAGGTTTCATCATAATCAAGTCCTTCTACTTGGCTAAACCCCTTGGCTACTAACCTAGCCTTATTCCTGACTATTTCTCCTTGTTCGTTAAATTTATTCCTAAAGACCCATTTAGTTTCAATAAATTTCTTGCCTTTAGGTAAGGGTACTAAGTCCCAGACTTGACTACGTTCAAATTGGGCTAACTCTTCCTGCATGGCTATGATCCAATCAGGGTCAAGTAAGGACTCTTCTATAGACTTGGGTTCAATTTTTGAAATCAAGCCAATTTGACTAAGGTCCCTAAAGGCTGATCTGGTCTGAACCCTTAGCTCTGGATCGCCTATGATCTGATCAGTTGGGTGGGCTGAGCTAACTCGAATAGTTCTGGGTTGGTTAGGTTCAGATTCAGGTGCAGGTTCAGTCAGATCATGGTCTCGGTCCTCAAATTGGCTTTCATTTGGGTCAGTACTAGACCTAACAAAATCAATTGGTTGGTAGGTGGTTTGATCAAGGTTATTTGGGCTAGACTTTTCATCAAATTTTACATTTGTAGTTTCTTCAATTCTTAGGGTAGTTTTATTATAAACTCGATAAGCTCTACTGGTAAGGGAATAACCTACAAAGATACCTTCCTCAACCTTAGAGGTAAATTTTCCTAAGTGTTCTCTAGTGTTTAATATATACACTTTGCATCCAAATACTTTAAAATACTTAATATTAGGTTGTTTTTCATAATAGATTTCAAAAGTTATTTTTCCTAGATTTTTATTTATAGTTATTCTATTTTGTACATAACAGGCTGTACTAACAGCCTCAGCCCAAAAATATTTAGGTAGATTGTATTCATTTAGCATTGTTCTGGTTGCTTCTTGTAGTGTTCTATTTTTTCTTTCTACTATTCCATTTTGTTGAGGTGTTTTAGGACAAGAGAATTCGTGATGGTAGTCATTTTCTAAGCAGAATTGGTTAAATTTTTTATTTTTGAATTCCCCGCCGTTTCTCCTTTTTCATTTTCTAATTTTTGATTTAAAAATTTTACCCAGGTAAATCTTGAATAGTCATCTATGATTACTAAACAGCAAAGGTTTCCACTAATTGATTTTACCCCATGTGAGTCAAATATGTCTAGGTGAATTAATTCAAGAATTGACTTAGTTTGAGTTTGACTAGTTGGTTTGTGGGTTGACCTAGTTTGTTTTCCTTGTTGACATGCGTTACATAAGGTTGACTCAAGGTTAGATAACTTTGGTAGGCCTCTAACTAAACCTTTTAGTTTAGGTAGTTTTCTGAAGTGAGTGTGTGAAAGTCTCCTATGCACCAGAGCCAAGTCTCATCCTTATGGGTTAAAAGACAATTTTCTAAGGGACAGGTTAACTTAATTTCATAAATGTTATTGTGCCTAAGTCCTCTAAGTGTGATGTTTGGGTTGTCATTGTGTTTGATCAGACATTCATTGGATAGGCACCTAACCTTATAACCAGTGTCACACAATTGGCTAATACTCAGTAAATTGAAGTGAAAATTTTCAACAAGTAATACATTTGTAATTATAAAATCAGACTCAAGTTCAATATTACCTAGGCCAATTACCTTAAGTTTACCGTTATTTCCAAAAGCAACGGTCCCTAGTCTTTTGTACTTGAGTTCTGTAAATTTGGTGGGATCCCCAGTCATGTGTCTGGAGCACCCACTGTCAATAATCCATTTATTTACCTACAGTTAAGTAAAAGATTTAGAACATAGGTTAAGTTTTTGAATTTTGAATTTTATTAATTTTTGAATTTAAATTTTGAATTTGAATTTTATGAATTTTTGAATTTGAATTTTATGAATTTTTGAATTTGAATTTTATTAATTTTGAATTTTGAATTTGAATTTTATTAATTTTTGAATTTGAATTTTGAATTAATTTGAATTTTATTAATTTTGATTTTGTTAATTTGAATTTTGAATTTTGAATTCGTTAATTTGAATTTTGAATTTTGAATTCGTTAATTTGAATTTTGAACTTTGATTTTGTTAGTTTGAATTTTGAACTTTGATTTTGTTAATTTGAATTTTGAATTTTGAATTTGTTAATTTGAATTTTGAAATTTGATTTTGTTAATTTGAATTTTGAAATTTGATTTTGTTAATTTGAATTTTGAAATTTGATTTTGTTAATTTGAATTTTGAAATTTGATTTTGTTAATTTGAATTTTGAATTTTGAATTTGTTAATTTGAATTTTGAAATTTGATTTTGTTAATTTGAATTTTGAAATTTGATTTTGGTAATTTGAATTTTGAAATTTGATTTTGTTAATTTGAATTTTGAAATTTGATTTTGTTAATTTGAATTTTGAAATTTGATTTTAGTTGTCCTTATTCATCTCACTTGATCTAAGTTGTCAATCAAAGGGATCCTATGATTTGTGTGAGATAAGTTTGAGTTTGATTTAAAAAAGTTAATCTGACCTTTTGTTAGATTCAGGTTTGACAAGAAGCAGTTTAAAAGTATACTTCCATAATTGGTTTCCAGGCCGTGACGAGGCACAGAGGTCTTCTTTGGCCAAAGCCTTATTGGATCAACAACCACTTTCTAGGCAAAACCGCTTAAGGAAGTTGTACTTTTAACCTACCTATTGAAACTCCTTGGTCTAACTAGTCTAGGATGTGGCGAGGTAGCTTCGGCTAGTTCCACTGGGCTAAGAAGACCAAATAGAGGACGCCTTCCCCTACCTGACTCCTTAGATCAGCTTCCCTAACGTACTATCAGCTCGCCCTACCCTGGTACTGAGTAGGTCAAGTGTCAGACTAACTTTTGAAACTAGTCCTAGGTACCCAGACGGGTAAAGGGTGACTTTGAGGTGCCAACTAATTTGGAGCTTCCCCCTAAATTGTAGACTGGGTGTCTAGGGTCAATGTAGTGGATGTCCCTTTTTGGGACATAAAGTTGATTCTGACCTACTTGCTTTGTTAGGTAAGCTTTCGGAACCCACGCTTTTCGTTGATTTTTGCGGGGGTGGATAAAGGAGATAAAGGATCTTTGGGTTGATCCTGATTTATATCCTATCCCAGATTTATTGTACATGCTCTTTTGTGATCCAAGAATGAGGTCAAGGTTCTTGGATCGGGTTGTGAAAGTTGCTAGTAGATCCTTAAGTTTTAGGACTTCGCCCTTTAGAGTGGAGTTTTCAGTTTCAAGCTCAATTGTCTTTTGATTTTGAGTTTGTTCAGTTAATGTTCTGGTATTAATTAATTGCTCCTTAAGGTCTTGATTTTCCTTAAGGAGCTGGTCATTCCTAGATTCAGATGCAAGTAATTTTTTATTTAAAATAAAAATAATCTTAAAATTTTTTTCATTAACTGAATCTAAATATACCTTAGTCGAGTCGTCCGAAAAGAGTCCTATCTCTTGACTCGACTCGTATTCGGAATCTTCGTCGTGCTCCGAGTCTGACCCGGGTCCAGTTGCCATTAGCGCGAGGTAGCTTGTCTTCTTTGGTGGTTCATAGTCAGAGTCATCCGAACTCTCGTCCCAGGTGGCTTGAAGAGCCTTCTTCTTCTTGCTTTTCTTTGATTGGTCCTCCGTTTTGTAGGGACATTCATGTTTGAAGTGTCCTTTTCTGTTGCAACCAAAGCAGGTTATTTTGCTTTTGTCTCCATAACTGGTTGGCTTCATTATCTTTTGGAAATCTCTTTTCGAGAATTTGCTTTTCTTTTTGGCGAGGACTTTTCTTACTAAGTTAACCATTTGTTCCTCGTCATCTGAGTCTGAGTCTGACTCTTCTTCTGATTCTTGAATTTTCTTCTTCGACTTGACTTCTTTTGAAGAACCTGCAAACAAAGCAATTCCTTTCTCGGCCTTGGCGTTAGTTTGTTCGTGCAGTTCTAATTCACAGAATAGTTCATCTAAATTTATTTTGGAAAGATTCCTAGAAATTTTATAAGCATCTATGATGGATGCCCATAAAGAGTTTCTAGGAAAGGCATTTAGTGCATACCTTATAATATCTCTATTTTCTTGTTTGTGCCCAATGAGGTGGAGTCCATTTAGTATGTCCTTGATCCGGGCGTGGAGTTGGCTTGCAGACTCACCTTCCTGCATTTTTATGTTAAATAATTTATTCAATAACAAATCTCTTTTTGTTACCTTCGCATCTGAGGTGCCTTCATGCAGTTCAATCAGTTTGTCCCAAAGTTCTTTGGCAGATTCAGTTGGGCCGATACGGTTCAATTCCTCTTTGGTTAGTCCGCATTGGAGTGTGTTCTGTGCTTTGAACTCAATCTGAGCCCTTTTCTTCATTTCTAGGTTCCATCTGTCATGCTTCAGTAGTGCATTGTTTCCCTCGTCCATTGGTGGTTCGTAGCCAGATTGCACCGCGAACCATTGATCCATATCAGTCTTTAGGTACACCTCCATTCTTCGTTTCCAGTAAGGGAAGTTTTCCCCATTGAAGAGCGGAGGACGGGCAGTACTATATCCTTCACCTTGAGCCATCTGAAATAGACAACAACAAAAACACTTGTTCCAAGACTAGGTCTTGGATTAGTAGTGTGGTAGGAAAAGGAGAAGAAAGAAACAAAAAACGACTCGAAATGGTGTTGCCCAAATTCGAGTAAAATCGATAGAAAATATCTAAATTTAGGCAACAATACCTAATTTAGATCGTGCAGCAAAAACACAAAAACAAACGAAAAAGAATTGGATTTCCCCCGGCTCTTATGGTGGTTGCACCGATACAGAGCGAACTTGGCTCTGATACCACTTGTAGGACCGATGCACGTGAGAGGGGGGGGTGACTCACGTGACTTTTAAAATCTTCGTTATAAAATCAGCGTCGATAGAAAATTGTACGATGCTTTTTATAACGTGCGTAGCGGAAAAATTAAAACGAAATACGAAAGCGAAAAATAAAAAAATTACACGAGGAGTTTTACTTCGTTCGGAGCCTTCGCCGACTCCTACTCGAAGGCCAGGTTCCTTGAACCTTTCCTGTGGGCAATCCACTAAAAACCTCTATCGACAAATTACCGATAGAGTGATTCGAATACAAGATTGGGCGGAAGTGTAACAGCCCTACACTTCCCCCTTAAATAATTTAAGTGCAGACAAAAAAAAATTCGTTACCCAACACTTAGATTTATCTGAAGCAGCTTGGGTGTTGGGAGCGATCTTCCAGCAGCGGTCGGACAGCGTCGAGTCAAAGCACAAACCGCAGTAGAGGAGCGTGGAAGCAAGAGAGCGCCAAAGCTTGAACCAGAATCAAATTTTCTTATCTGTTAGAGGGCTTGTTTGCTTCTATTTATAGTGCATCGATGCATGATCTTCTCAGCTCAAATTTTATCCATCAACAAGATAAAATAATTAAATAAAAGATAATGTTTCTATCCTTTGCTTCAATTAAGAAAATAATTTAAATAAAATATAAATACAGAATATTGAAAAGTTAACCGAGAGGTTTTATCCTCTTACAATTTTATTAATAATTTAAAAGGAGATTTTATCCTTCCAGCTAAGCTTTACGTGAGAATTTTAAGCATTAGTAGGGATAATTTTATTCTCTAAAAAGAAGGAAATATGAATAATTTAAATGATAATTTATCCTCCACCAAGGCTTTAGATAAGGAATAATTTTATAAAATTCAACTACAAAATCTAATTAAATAAATTCTGTAAAATAGAGTTAATGCATTTAGAATCTAATTAAATAAATTCTGTAAAATAGAGTTAATGCATTTAGAGTTAATTAGACCCCGTCCAAACCTGGATAAGGATCTAACCAGGACTCAACCGAGGTCACCAAAATGGGCCTAAGTTGGACCGCACCTACAGTCCTAAAATAGGACCCGTCCTCACTGGTTCGCTCCTCCAGTGACTTACCTCACTTACCTCGTGCAGCTCTACTCAACTTTTTAACCCACCAGGTCTTCCTGCCAGGGCTCAACCACCCTGGTCTTTTTGCCAAGTTTTAACCAACTTGGGCTTCAGCCAGTTGTCAGGCCCCGTGAACCCAACTGGACTTCTCGCCAGGACTCAACCACCCTGGACTTCCCGCCAGGACTCAACCACCCTGGACTTCAGCCTGGTGTCAGGTCCTAAGTCTTTCAACCCTGCACACTTAGTAAAGAGGTCAAAACCAAAAGCAAGTCTAACTTTAACCTATTTGTCATTCATCAAAACTCAGGTTTAACTATTAGTGCAAATTGCACCAACAGTTCATTGCTAAGGGACAGGATTGGGTGAAGAATTGTCTATTTAAGTAGCTTGTTTTGATAGGCTTATAGGTCGTTCGAGCAAACTTATTGCACAATTCTAAATTCGGAAATCTAGGATCAGGACTAGGTTGGGTACCGGGTTCTGCCTGGTTTGGTCGGCGTCTTCTAAGAGAAGAAGTATGCATTTAAAGAAGGTATGAAAAGAATTAAAAAAAACTTAATTGCAAAAAAAATTGTACCGGGCAGCTCGGGGAGGCATGATTGAGGATGAGAGCTTGCAAGGTCTCTTGGAAAGTGGAGAGTTGAAGAGAAGGAGTGGTTTGAGTGTGAAGAGAAGAAGGGGGTATGGAGCCCTTTCATAGGGCATTGGCGGGCGCCTTGTAGCGGGAGGGCGCCCTGGCCAGGGCTGCAGCTGCCTTTTGGCAGCTTTCTGCCGTTGAAGGAATATACGGGGGCGCCCGGGAGCACCCGGGCGCCCTGGTCAGCATGCAGTGGCAGATGACTGCTTTTGACCAGCCTCGGGGCGCCTGCAAGGGTTTGGGCGCCCTAAGGACTAGTTCTTGACCCTAAAAGGTTGCATTTGACCATATTTGAACCGGTTTGAGTATTTTAACCATGGTTTGACTACTTTGAGCGTGGTTTGACTACTTTGACCATAGTTTGACTACTTTGACCATAGTTTGACTTGCATTATTTCAATGCCGTTCTAAACTAAATGTTAAACAAAATGCAGTTATTAAATGAATTTTCATTAAGTTTGTCATCTCACCCAGTCTACGGTTATCAACCATGTTAGCCTTATAGGTTTTGTGAGACAGGTTTTGACAGATAAAATTATTTTGAAAAATTATTATTTATTTTGAAAACATTAAATTAATTTTTGAAAACAGTTAAGTTTATTTTGAAAGGAATGTTTGAATCTATACTTAACTGAAAATTGTGTTAGATTTGAATTTGACAAAAAGTAATTTGAATTTGAAATTCAAAAATTGGCTTCCAGGTCTTGGCGAGGCACTAGGCCTTCTTTGGCCGTAGCCTTATTGGATCATCAACCCTTTCCTTGACAAAGTCGTTTAATGAAATTTCATTTTCAAAATTAATCTTTGAAAAAGTTCTGGTCTAACTAGTTTGGATTTTGGATCGGTAGCTTCGGCTAGTTTCACCAGTCTAAAGAGACCAAGTAAACTTGATCTTATTAGAATTGGTTTCCCTAACATACTATCATCTCACCTCCACCCAATACTATGTTGTCAAGTTTCAGTTAAGTTTGTTCAGTCCTTATACTAACCTAAGTTTAAGCATGGTAAATTGCAGAAATTAAATAAACAAGCAAACATGCAATAAAAAAAATAAAGAGAGTTGGATTTTATCTAACAATGAATATAGTTTTCAATTTGGCTCCCCCTGGACTAAAGCCACAGTAATGATTAGGCAAGATGTGAATCTTGTCCTTGGGGATCCAATACTGATTTGATCCAGTTGGTTTGTTCAGGTACAGTTTAGGTACCCATGCCTGAACTTTACTTCTGGACTGATTCAGTACAGCAAAGTAAGATCTTTGTCGGGATTTGGTTCTATAGCCAAGTCCGGATCGATTTAGAACGGACTTCTGTTTTCCAAGAATCATGTCAAGACCCTTGGAACCAGAAGTGAATCATTCTAAGGCAGCTCTAAGATCCTTAACCTGAGTTTTCAGGGAGGAGTTCTCTTTCTCAAGTTTTTCAACTTGAGTAGGAGTTCCTTCTTAAACTTTCTCGGTTAAGGATTTAGAGTCAGCTCCCTCTTTCAGAAGTTTTACTTCCTGTCGGAGGGATTCGACTCGGAGTTTGGCTTTCGCCAAATCTTGAGAAAGATACGAGATAAGTTCATTTAACTGACTTCTATTGAAACCACTTACCTTGATTTCGCCGTCTTCTGAGAAGGTTAGTCTGCCGTCGTCCTGTTCAGATTCTGACTCGGTCTCGACTTCTTCTGAGGCGGTCAGGGCTAGTAGGTTTGACTGGGGTGCTTCTTCTTCTTCTTCTGAGGAAGATTCGTCCCAGGTTGCTTGGAGTGCTTTCTTTCTTTTTGACTTTTTGTCTCCTTTAGGTTTGGACACTCCGTCTTGTAGTGACCCTTCTTCTTGCACTCGTAGCAAGTCACGTTGGGCTTGCTTTTGTCATTTGTGGGTTCAGCTAGTTCGCCCTTTCTTCGGTTGGCCTTCCTTCTGTTGGTTTGGTTCTTCAATTCTTTATAGTAGCTTCGGGCCAATCGGACCAGCTTAGGTCGATCTCCTTCTTCGTCTTGTGAGTCTGAGTCTGAGTTAGGCTCGGGTTCAGGTTAAGGTTTCTTCTTTGTTGACCTTCCAGTTTTTCCTGCAACAAAGGCAATACATTTCTCGGTCATATTGGAGTTAGTCTGTTCATGAAGTTCTAATTCGGAAAATAATTCATCTAGTTTAATTTTTGAGAGATCCCTTGAAACCTTGTATGCATCTACCATAGATGCCCACAGGGTGTTTCTAGGGAAAGCATTTAAAGCATACCTTATTAGGTCACGGTTTTCGACCTTGTGACCTATAGTGTGAAGATCGTTCATCAATTCTTGGATTCGTGCGTGAAGTTGGGCTGCTGTTTCGTTGTCGGCCATCTTGATGGTATACAATTTGTTCAGGAGCAGATCTCTCTTACTGATCCGAGTGTCTGATGTTCCTTCGTGCAGCTCGATCAATTTTGCCCACAGCTCCTTGGCACTGTTGAAGGGGCCCACCCGGTTCAGCTCCTCTTTTGTTAAGCCACATTGAAGGGTCTGAGTCATCTTTGCATCTGCTTCGATTCTTCGTTTCAGAGCGGTGTCCCACTCTGTGTAGCTTTAAGGTAGTCCTTCAGCATTTGTGGGAATCTCCAGTTCGGACTGGATGATAATCCACATGTCCACCTGAGTTTTCAGGTGGACCTCCATTCGACTTTTCCAGTAGGAAAAGTCTTCTCCACTGAAAAGTGGAGGTCTGGCGGTGCTGAATCCTTCTTGCATGGTCATTTAATCTGAAAAAAACCTTACAAAATTTCCCAAGACTTGGTCTTCGATTAGTAGTGCGGGATAAGGAAAATAAAATATCGAGGGGTGTTGCACCAACCTCGATTAACGGGAAAAAAATTCGAATGAAAAATTTAGAAAAAATTCGAACGAGAAAAAGAAAATAAAAAATTCGAAAAATTTTCAAACTGGTGGTTGCACCAAATTTGAACTTCTCCGCTCTGATACCACTTGTTGGATCGAGAGAACCGATAGAGGGGGTGAATATCGGAAAAAGTTCGGATTTGAGATAGAGAAATTGCACAGCGGAAGATTAAAAAACAAAACACGCAAACACAGTGATTTTTACTTGGTTCGGAGCCTAGGTCGACTCCTACTCCAAGGCCCACGGTCGTTGACCGTTTTCTGCGGGCAATTCTATAAGTTCGCAAGTCAGTTTACAGTATTGAGTTACAAATATAGCACAGTAAACTTAACAAATAAAAAGCTCTTCTTTTACCGACGTCTGATGTAGGTTGTCTTTTTCGGAGCAGCGGGACGTCGTCGGCTCGAGTTGGGAGGTTTCCGGAGCGAGGCGCGAGAGCAGAAGAGCGTAGAAGCGTTGAATCGAAGTTGTTGTCGAAAGCCTAGGCGTTGGGTGCTATTTATAGCACCTCGGAGCGCCCTGGACGTCGGGGGCGCCCCCCCCCCCCATGTGTCACGCGATCCGAGCTTCGCTCGGTCAATCTCTATCCCACTCGTATAGGGATGAGGTTTGACACTGGGGGCGCCCTGCTTGACTCCTTCAGCGCGGGCTTCTCGGCTGGATAAGGGTAATCGGCTTCGCTGGCGTAGGCGCGGGGCGCCCTGGGCACTGGGGGCGCCCTGGGCATTCGGGGCGCCCTGGCTGCTGGGGGCGCCCCGGCCAGTGGTCAGCCGAAGCCTTTGTTGCTTCGCTTGTTTTGTGTTGCCCCTAGGGGTGCCCGGGACACTGAGGGCGCCCTGCTCAGCTACTTGCCTCTCTCCTTTGGGCATTCTGAGCTGCAGACACACGTTCCTTTGGTCCTGCATCCAGGGTTAGTCCAAAACAATATAAAATAATAGAGTATTATGTTTATACAGCCTTAGCTGTCTTGGTTCTGACTTTGGGCCTCCAAAATGGAGCCCTAGGTCGAACCGACGCCTACTGTTCCCTCGACGGGGAACGCGTCCTCACCTACTCCTCTCGGGAGAATTTACCTGAAGCCAACCGCTCCTCTGGTTGGACTTTTGCCTGGCGGTCCTTTGCCAGGTCTTGGATACCGAGCTGTCCTTCGCCCGGTGCCTAGCATTCCTTTGCTAGGGCTTCAGTCCCAAGCTGTCCTTCGCCTGGCGCCTAGCAGTCCTTCGCTAGGGCTTTTCACCCTGACATTTCTTCGCCAGTGCCTAGCAGTCCTTCGGTAGGGCTTTGTGACCTGGCATTCCTTCGCCAGTGCCTAGCAGTCCTTCGCTAGGACTTTTTACCCTGCACACTAGAGTGACATGTTAGATAACAAGTAAGACTTAACTTTTGAACCCTGTTGCCATTATCAAAACACAGGTTTGACTTGGGTGCTTTCTGCACCAACAATCTCCCCCTTTTTGATTTATGGCAACCCTAGTTCAAAAAGTTAAGTTTAATCAATGCATGTAAAAACATTAAATTTTGTTCCATCCCCCTGGAAGGACTCTTCCCCTAGATTTTTCAAAAACTCGTGGGGTTCTAAGTTTAAAAAAATTTTACTTAGAATTTTTTCAACAGGAGGCTTTTGTATTTTCAAAAATAATTTTTGCACTTTTGAAAACTTAAGTTTAGGTACTTGGAAATCTTTTGACAACTTAATTTTTTAAAGTACACAGAAGAGTTTTTGGAAGCGTGAGTTTAGAGTACTTAGAAAATTTTGAAGCCTTAAGTTTTAAAGTACTCAAAAGTTTTTGAAGGCTTTAACTTAAGTACTTAGTAAGATAAAAAAAACTTAAGTACTTAGTAAGATTTGAAAAAACTTTAGTAAATTTTTGAGAAGCTTAAGTACTTAGAGAATTTTGAAAAGCTTAAGTACTTAGAGAATTTTGAAAAGCTTAAGTACTTAGAGAATTTTTGAAAAGCTTTAGTAGTTATAAAAGCTTAAGTAAGAAAATTTTGAAAAACTTAAGTATTTAGAGAATTTTGAAAAGCTTAAGTACTTAGAGAATTTTGAAAAGCTTAAGTACTTAGAGAATTTTTGAAAAGCTTTAGTAGTTATAAAAGCTTAAGTAAGAAAATTTTGACAAGCTTGTACTTTGAAAAACTTAGTACTTTAGAAAGGCTTAAGTACTTTGAAAATCTTAAGTACTTACAGAAATTTTTGAAAAGCTTAATTAAGTACTTTTTGAATAAGGATAGATTTTGAAATTTTGAGAGACAAAAATAAAAATTTTAAATTCTATCCTTTCTTATCTCTCCCCCTTTGCCATATATCAAAAAACAGATAAATATAGCAGAAATTAAATTGCATAAAGGAGATAACTTTTATAAAGGAAAAATATTTGCATGATTTTGCTGTACTGAACCAATTCATGATAAGACTTAAACCAAATCAGTTGATTTTCTCTTGTAGGGACCTGTCTAACCCAATTAGCTACTCACTAACTGTTATAAGCAGTAGTTTTTGCTAGGGTTAGTCAAGTTAAGTGTTTCTGTTCAAGTTAGATTTTCTAAACTTGACACTTAACTTGATTGCTGTGTAAATTGTATTTAGTGCCCCAATTACTGCAGATGCACTGACTTAAAGCATCTTGAATTAAGGCAAAGACCTAAGCATCTCAACCCTTTCTAAGCAGATCCACGATCCCTGATCGGTCAGTGTGACCGATCACAGAGTCACTGGATCTATCAGGAGGTGACCTAATCGATCAGGGTCTTCACTGATTGGTCAAGTGACCAATCAGTGTCTGATAACTTTAATTCGAATCCGTTGTCAGATTTCTGATTTCACTCTGATCACCTCTGATTTGTCTGATACCTTACTGATTTACTTTTGATTCGCTGTGCTAAGTATCTGTTGAGTGTGCAAGTGAGACAGGGATGACTCAAACCAAAAAGGAGGGTTAAGTGGCGACTTTCGCTTCGGTCAGGTTTGTCCATTTTCCCTTCGCAGATTTCAACGGCTTTTGGCGCGGGCTGGCAACTGGCTGGCGAAGCTGGCGACTGACCTGAGGCTCCGCTGAAGAGGGTTCAGTGGACTGAGCGAGGTCAGTGGGTTGGTGGCGGAGGTTGTTGCAGACGCTCCTGTGAGCTGCAGACGCGCTGGTGAGCAGACGCGCTTGGTGGTGACCTGCTGATGAGCAGAGATTAAAAGAAGGCTAACGCAGAAGGAGAGGGAACGATTGCTAACACTGAAAACTCTTGAGCATCCTTTGAATCTCTGCAACTTGAGCACTTGGAAGTAGAGGAGAGCTTTGCGAGTCGATCAGCAAGCAGACAAGAAGAGCTGAGGGTTCTTGCGTGAGAGTTGTACTGGGTTAAGCTCGGTGACGTTTTTCCTTATGTGCGTTCTTTGTGCTCACACTCTGTAAGCGTTTTCTTTGTCTCCGTGCTTATTTTCATATCATCTTGAGACTATTGTGGAGAGGTTTCTCTACCGAAAAGGAGGTTCTGATTATCTGGATTTTCAGGGTTTGATCTGCCGACGATCAAGGGATCGCCCACCTCACGGGCACGCCAAGGAGTAGGGGCAAGTTATCCCCGAACCTTGTACATCTTTGTGTTAGCATTTGTATTGTTTTCTGTCTTTGTTCTTCCTGCGTGTTTTCTTCCGCTGCTAACTTGAGTGCAAAAAAGTTCAAAGAAGCGAAAAATTTGTGTGTCTGGCTATTCACACCCCCCCCTCTCTAGCCATCCAAGGTCCAACAATATTTGGCTTCTGTGTTTGAACGAGAGACTATAGTGTTGGAGCAATCTAGGTACCTTGGGTTTTGATATTTGGGCAAAAGTTTAAGTTAGGCTTATTGTTATATTTAATATGCATTGTGAGTATGCAGGATATAGGTACAATAAAGGAGAAAAGTTCAAGTGTGATTTTGGCAAATGAGGAAGATCCGACAACAAGGATCGAGGCCGAAGGAAGCTCCAAAAGGCAAGACGTGAAGGATGGAGAGACATCTGCGGGACGCAAGGCTGATGGAGGAATTAGAAGGCTAGGTCTAGGTTGTCGGGCGAGGACGAGTGTTGATAGATTGTACTCGGGAAGGGAAACCTTAGGTTTAGGGTTTAGGCAGTCGACTGCTGCTGAGAGCAATCGATCGGTGTTGGGCACAAAAGGATCAGTTTACGTACTAATCTTTCTGTATAGTCGACTGGTGTCGGCTGGAATTCGAATGTTAGGTTGTAACGTTCGAATTCGAGTGAACCAGTCGACTGGTGTTAGCACAAGTTGACTGGTAACGGTTGGATCAATAACGAGCTTTATTTAAGAGAGCTTGGTTTGGCTAGGCAATGGTTGACGAAATAAGCTTAGGTAAAACTTATTAGTAGTCCACATCGGAAGCAAAATTGGCAAAGAGAGACCTTTTCCGATCTCAACTCAACAACATTAAACTTGAAAAAGAAAAAAAAGGTATTCACTTTACATTCTAGAGTTATAGAAATATTGAATGGACTAACAAGTGTAGGTGAGACACTTATAAACCGAGACATCATGATGAAATCTATCAATACTTTCCCAAGAAATACAAATTGGAGTTTAATAGTGGACTCATACTACATCTCTAAGGATTTAGAGAAAAGCTCTCAAGATGAATTCTTCTCAACCATGGAGTTTCATGAAACTCGGATTAAAGGATTGGGCGGAGAACCCTATAGACCAAGAGGAGTAGCCCTTGTGGCAAACAAGGGAAAGGGCAAGAAGAAAAAGGCTTCATTCTCTGATCGGAAGAATCAAGCTCCTCAATGAATAGTGATGAAGAGGCGTATATGGTAAGAAAAATGAAAAGGACTTTTAAACATTTTTCATCTAACAAATCTCATAGTAGGAAAAACTCAAGAAAAAAAAGTAGAACAAGGAAGATCATATGCTATAATTGTCAAGGAGAAGGACACATAAGGAATGAATATCCTCTCTTGAAGAAAAAGGAAGGAAAGAAGAAGGAAGAAAAGAAGAAATCAAGAGATAAGGGGAAGAAAGTCCAAAACTTGCAAACAATATGGGATGACTCATCATCATCGAAAGAAGAAGAAAATCATGTATCCCATTTTGCCTTAATGAGAATTGAAGACATAGCCTCCACGTCATCTGAAATTGAAGAAGGAAAGAGCTCCAGTGAAGATGAAGAGAGCTCAAGTGAAGAGGGAGTTCAAACTTTGTACTCGGACATCTCGGTAAGTGAGGTATATGATCTACCTACTACTACTATAGTTAAAATTATTTCTAGCACCAAATAATGACTTGTTTAAAGCTAAAAAGAAAATTAAATGTTTGAAAAATAATATTTACATTCTTATAGAAAAATTAGAATCCATGGATAATGACATGCATGTTTCTTCTTCATCTAGTTTAAATATCTTATGTTTAGAAGAGGAAAATAGGAAATTAAGGAAAAAGGTAGATTACCTCTCAAAAGTCCTAGAAAAAGTTGAACTTGGCTCAAAGACCCTAAACATGATCATTGAGAGCAAAAGGACAACTTTCAAGAAAAAAGGGATTAGGCTTTAAAGAATTTAGCAACTAAAAATCATATCATTGTCTATTTGCTAATGGTCAACAAAAAAAATAAAGACTATAGATAGAAAAAGGATCCTTAAGAAATATTTGGTCAACCCAATTAGGAAGCATTTGTATTGGGTATCAAAGTCAATCCTCAAGGGTTAGAAGATTTAGGCTTAGTTAATCATGAAAACTAAAATTCAAATTTTGAAAATTGGTTTACTTGAGACCTTAAAAGGGAGCATTTAGCCAAATAAAATTCATGATCAAATGGGCTAGCTAAGATTACCTTTATTACATCTCATAATAACTTGATTTATATTTCTATTTATGCATGTGAGATGTTAGGATGATACAAATAATTCACTTGTGTTTATGACATTTTGATGAGTTATTAGATGTATCATTTTAGCAATAATAGACGACTATGGGGAAAGTAAATATTTATATGATGGACATCTTGCCTATAGATCATAGTTGGATATTTGAAATATTTTAAAAATCATTCTATGTTCTACTTATATTGGTATACTTTTGAAAAATATAGGAGTGCAAAACTAGGTTTCAAATTTGATACAAAATTGAATGTTTTCAAGTTTATGAGTTTTGGTCAAAAACTCAAGAAAACTTTGACTTTTCATGCAAACTTATTTTTCTCATTGAAGAATAGTTCAAGAAATATGTTTGAAAAATTTCGTAATTTTTTGAATTTTCTAGAATTTTATGTATATTTCTGAAATTCAGCTTAGAAAGCTAAAATTCGGATAAGATTTGTGTCAGTCGATTGGTGCAGAGGGTCAGTCGACTAGTCTTAGTATTTCTTAGTGTGAGAAACATTCTGTGGGGTCAATCGACTGATACCTATGTCAGTTAATTGGTACCCTAATTTTTTGATTTCTGCTTGTTTTTTAGAAATTGAAAATAGGCACACCTTGATGTCATGGGTTATATGATTGTTTGGTACAATTTATTTTAATGGTGTCAAAGGGAGAGAAATAAAATATTTAAGTTAGAACATTGGTTTAACTTATGTTTTCATGATTGGGCTTAACTTGAAAATTATGTGATACAGCATAGGTTAAGGGGGAGCTTGGATGTGTTTATGCTTCATGTTATACTATGTTGTTAATTTTCAAGTTGTTATTTATGCCTAACTTAAATATATTGTCACACATCAAAAAGGGGAAGATTGTTGGTGCAATTGGCCCAAGTTTGATCTGTACGAACATAGGTTTTGATGTGTATTTCAATAAGTTTAAGTTAGGATTTCATATTGATATGATGTGTATTTGAGTCATGCAGAACTTGGTGGAACACACATGAGGAGCTTGACATGGCCAAGTGTGGGAGATCTCATCCTGGTGCTCGAGTCCTTGAGTCGGTGCATCCGAGGGACTGCTGGACAAGAAGCAATAGAGTGGAGCCAAGGGAGTCATACTTCAAGGCATACGCGAAGAATGATATCGGGACGAGCCGAGAGCTTGGATGCATCTGAGGGACGAGAGTTAAAGGAAGAGAGTTTTAAAGGACGACTCTGGAAAGGATGACTAGTGTGAATGTGTATTGGGACCAGTGAACTGGTGGGGATACGAGTCGATTGATCTTTCTGTGGGTTTCAAACAACAAGGAGTAGTCGACTGGTCTAGATGACAGTCGACTGGTCTATTTGAAATATAGTCGTTGGCTGAGCACCAGTCGACTGAGGTTGGTAGCAGTCGATTGATGTCGAGACTGAGCTATTTTGTTAATAGTTCTTTCCTTTATTTAAAAGAAAACTTTGAGGCTTGAGTAAAGTTAGAGATTCTGTGAAAAACCTTCTTGATCAAGTGCTCAAAGCTTTCATGCCTAAGCTTTTCCTCCTGACTCTAATTCTCAATCTTGTAAAGGGGAAAAAAGATTTATGAGAGGTTGTTCTCTACCGAGAAGGAGAAAGCTTAGCCGAAGATTATCAAGGACTAATCGATCGACGGATTGAGGGATCGTCTACCTCAAGGACACGCCAAAGAGTAGGAGCAAGGAATCTCCGAACTACGTAAATGATAAGTGTTGGCGTTTGTTTTCTTGATTTCATTGTTTTATTTTATTTTCGCTTGTGCAAAGCTAACACTTGTAGAAAGAATTGACGGAAGTTCGTCAATGAGCTATTCATCCCCCTCTAGCCAGGCCTCTGATCTTGTACAAGTAATCCTATTTAGCAATATAAGATTTGATTATTGTTAATAGTTATTGATATATTGATTTGTGCCCCTCTTTGTGTAATTTTTTAGTCGATTTGATCTTGACGGCTAGATATTCTCTCAAATATAATATGGAGGAATAGAATAATATTGTAGATGATGTTGCTTTTCTACCTTTAGAGGTTCATTATTTTAATTAATTAGGTTAACTTTTTCTTTTATAAGAATTTTATAAAGCTAGATCAAGTTTGTCGGCACATCAACACTGGGACATGAAGGTTTGTAATGATTGTAATTGCAAGGAAGAATCAACGAATTTTTATCACAAAGTGTACTTAGATTTCCATACACTACTTTCATATTTAAGAAAGAGTATGTACAATAATATACTTGTTTTCTATTTTATCTCTCACAACAAAATAAGTTTTTTTTTCTCTACTCTTCTTTTCCTTCTCTTTTACATGCATGCATGTATAACGTGGACCCCAAATATTTAGGGATTAGTTAAGTATTCCATGTATGAACCATGAGTCTGATATATTCATATCAAGTTCATATTGAACTAATTCTTTCGATAATATTTAACACTTTTAAAGAAGCCTAAACAAATAATGAATAACACCATTGAATTCTTTGCAATCCCATAAATTCACAGTATTTGAAATGGATCAAATCATACCTGTATAATTTTATTAGTGGATTTTGATCAAAATCAGTTGATACAGATCACCGCGTCGTTGGCTCCCCAAGGGAAGGTTTGACCTGCAAAGAAAAGTTTCCGTCGATCGATTAGACTAGACTGTAACCGTAGTTTGAATATGGAGTTCTATGTATGTTTCTCATGTGTATTGCTAAATTTGAAAGCTGGGATTACTTCTTAGATCAATTAGAGAATAATCGATCTCCTCCACGATTATCGTCTTTTCGTGTTCTGTAGTTGCTATCACTTCTCCGAACTGATAAAATCGAGTAATTTAAGAAACATGATGAAGAGTTAGAATGTTTTTTCTGTCAAGCTTTGAAGGATGATAACAAAGGGAACATTGTTAAGAACTGAATATACTGAAACTGTGTAGCGTGTAGATTTCATAATACTTACAGGTCCGACTAGTGTGGAATGGCCCCATGCCGCGAAACTAGCACCGGTGCCTCGAGCAGTAGAACAAGTTGCTACAAAAAACTGGACGACGGTAACAAACAACCGATTAGTGAATCTCATCTGTGATCATTCATTATATTTTGTCTTCTGGAGTTGAATTAAATACTATTTTGTGCTTTTTAATCCTTGTTTTGTAGACACAAACGATGATTAATTCAAGCTTCATAATGGATTATCTGGAGAGTAAGCCACTTGCCATTGCATTTCATATAGATCATGTTTGATTGAGCTAAATTAATGCAAATCCAACATGGATTCAAAAAACCATGTGATGAATCATCCTTAAGTAGGGTGAATGATCACAGCTGAAAAGGATGGTGATGACAAATCATATTCTCTAGTGTTAAGACAACTAATACGGCAATCTACATTGCATACCAAACTAGTCAATGTGAGGTCGCATGATATTGAATCGCCATGGCAATTCTATTACATACACCACCAACCAACACAGTATCATCTTCAGGCCCATTTGGAACAAGGATCTCCACAAGCTCTTGGATTAGGAATTCAATTTGAGGTAACTATTTCTCCAAACTCAGGTTGATACTCATTTCTAGTATAGATATTCATTTCCAGTTGTCGAATGTTGGACCGGTCGGCGTAAACTTTGCTTAAGCGAATGAATTAATAAATATTTTGCCACTTAAATAATTTTTGCTTATTAATTGTGTAATTTTATATAGTTTTATTATCTCCGACAATATTTGCTCAACAAATCAAGCCTTTAAGACGAAATCGAGCAGATAATCATGCGATAGATTTATATAAAGACAAAGAACATAAAAAACTTATCTTCATTTTAATGAATCGTGTAATTAATGTTCATTAAACATTAAAAAAAATTAAAAACAAAGAACATAAAAATTGATCAACATTTTAATGAATCTTGCATACATATTCAGTATGCTTGACTTCACTCACCTAAATTTCATAATACCTAAATCAATACTAAATTTTTTGAAATATATGAAGAAAATTAAAATCATTTCAAATCAAAATTAATATATTTTTAAAAATATCTTTAATGTATTTATGTTTATGAATCTGACTTTCACAAAGTAATAATGGAATTTTTCTATATTTTTACTTTACCCATTGAAAAATTCATTACTTTCGATTAACGCTAAAAGTTTAATATTTTTCAAATAAAAAAAATTAAAAATTAATTGATAGTGTTGGTAAGTGAATATTATTATTTTAGGTCTTATAAAGATTTTATAAAACCTTTGCAAGTTTAAATATTATTATTCTCAATTTATACTTATTGAATTCAGATATGAAAATATTAATATATTAATAAATCCTCTACGGGTACATTGATTTAGATTTAAAATGAAAATTCTCTAAATCTATTAGTTAGTTTCTCACCATTCAAACAAAAAATTAAATTTGATATTTTTTGAATTAGAAGATTTTTAGAAATACATCTATATGATATTAATTAGTGATTATTATTATCCTAAATCTTATAATAAATTTATGATAAATTTTATCAAGTCTTTATAAATTTATAAATTTATTATTTCCAATTTAAATCATTTAGATATAAATTAATTAAGAAAGCTTTCGGAAATAAATTAATTTTAATTTAAAATAATTCAATTTTTTCTTAAGTCAATTTTAAACAAAATTAATTGATGGTGCGAAAGAAAGAGAAAAAATATTTCATAAATATACTTACATGATTTGAGTAAAATACGCAGAAAACTGATCAAGAACCCCAACATATTTAGACCGTAGAGTCAACAGACCGGTTCACCGAGCGAGAGTTTGATCGTTGACCCGAACCAACTCGATCGAGCCATATTGTCGAGTTTGTCGCCGAGAAACCTAGAACGATTCCCTTTCTTCAGTGGCGAAGGTCTATAAATTCCCGGTCTCCATCTGATCAACGGTGTTCTCCTCCCGCCTCATCCTACTCAAGCGGCAATGGAAGCGGATCCAAGGGCGGCGGAACTCGCCGGCCCCCTCGAGCTTCTCCCTCCCGTCGATTTCTGCTGTGCGTACGGATCCTCCCTACTTCCCAACAACACTGACAAGGTAACCCCTCCTAATTCGTCTTCTTTGATTCCTTTGGCCTTGCTCCAATCTCCCTGTTTTGGAACTTTCTAGACCTCCATGGTAGATTACATCTTGGGGGTTGCAGACCCTGTACAATGGCACGCCGATGTACGTTCTTGTATCCTTGTAATCTTTTTTTCTGGTTGCGTAATTAATCCAGCTTTCAGTAGTAGTGTGATTGAGTGAAATTCCAGAATTTGGAAAAGAACATACACCATTACTCTAAATGGATGGCGCGGCTCGGGCCGACGGCGGTAAGTTTCCTTGAGCACATACTCGATTGTGGTTGCTTGGGAATGGGATCTTGGGTTTTATTTACGTGCGGCGCGTTTGAGTGATTTCTTTGGGGTTTAGGTCAACTGGGTTGCTGACAGAATTGGCGTTGGCGTGCACTTCAACCCCTTTGTGGTGTGGAGGGACAAGGTTGTCTGGTTTGCTGTTTTCAAGTTTCTCGGTGCTTAAAATTTTCATTTTTGCTCTTGAATTTTCGGTGCTTGACAGAATATCAAGTATGGAGTCGTGCGGATGCATGATTTGGCTATGGATGTGCTGACATGGAATAGGTTTTATCTGAGCGGCCGTTTGCAGAAACCTGTATGTCGTTCCTTGAGGTGGTTCTTGGTTATTTTGTAACTTGGCTCATTATCCATGACTTAACATTCATTTCCTTTTTTGTGCCCTTATGATATTCTATGATACTTTCTTGCTCATTTTATTTTGTTGGCCCGCGTGAAACTATGTAATGCCTTCTCATGATCCTTCCTCCACTACTGATCTTTGTAGAACTGGATCATTTGAAGCAATTAACCTTTGATGAGAGATACCAAGTACATTTCTTTGTTTACCTTTGGAGTTAGTTTTGGTTGCACATATACCAAGTACATTTCTTTGTGCTGTTTTTGCAAGATGTATGCCATGATACGAGTAAGAAGTTCTGCTCAAAGATGATTTTGTAGTTTTTTATGAAACAGCTATTATTATGAAACACAGACGACATATGCTTTAATTAAATGTTTCTTTCTAGTGATTCTATTTATATATAGAACCGTTCGTAGATGCTATGTACTTTTCCTTTCTTTATCATTGTGATAGAATTATTTCTTCTAGATACTTGATTGAGCATATATTTATATAATAATTGTTTAGTACACTTTTAACATGTATCTGTAATTGCAAAGTTTTATTTCTCCCTTAGGTACATTTTATAGTTGATAACTGGGACATACGAAAGGTCAACTTGCTTAATTTGAAGGCAGCAACTTCTGCTTCACTCCTCCTTTTGCCGGCTAAATTTAGTGAGGTGTGGTTTTACTGGTTCAACATGTTCTTTTAGTTTCTAGGGTACGCCTTTTGTCCCTGCAAATCTCCTTACCTTTTTGTTAAGCTCGTGATTTAGGAAGATCTATATGCTACAATCTGCGGTCTCTCCTACAAGGGTGATTTGAGAATGCTTTTTGCAGAGGATAAGAATAAGGTTAGTGATACACTATGTTTCACTCTCTGAAATGTTTGTCTGCGACTCAATATATGTTAAATGTCAGCTCAGTCCTACACTTGATGACATCTAAGTGGAATCAGCAATTCTATACATTCATGTTTAAATCCTATTACCAATGCTTCTGTTTGCTTGCCATGTATTGCCTGGCAAAATAGTTACTTCTTTTTACAAGTTGATTGAAAAAAAAAAAAAAACTTATGTCTACTTCTCGTTTTACCAAATTTGATCATATTTTGACTTTCTTGTGATATATGTTTGATTTCCAGGTAAAGAATATAATCCGTGGGAGTTTTGCATTATTCCAATCCATGTATAAGCCAATACTAGAAGAGTATGCATCTGAAGGGCTACTCAAAATTCCTTTGGAGAGTCACCATGATGAATTCGAGCAGGTTTCTTCATTAACACTATATAATTTCACTATCTCTAGTTAAAGTTTTGTGCAAATCCAAGTTTATCTGTTTTTGTTCTCTCTTTTGAATATATATTTTTTCTATTTTGAATTCCCAGTTGATGCAGTCAAAACAGATGCAATGAAGTCATGATGGTTAGTTAAGTTTGTTAGGATTTTCAAATAGAAACTAAAATTGATTAAAATTGAAGCGAGAGAAACAGATCATCAAAGAGAATTCTAATTAACACAGCTAAAATTGATCTAAGGTATGAGTATCACTAGCGACACAACATTTAGGTAGAATTCACTGGGCAGGGTAAGGTTCATCTAGCTAATTTATTATTGTTTGTTATTTTTTATATTTATAGTTCGCCATTCTACAATGTTTTAGCTAATGGTAATGGTTATTGATTTAGCAATACTGACAATTAAGTAGGACTGTGGCTCATCTGCGACAAGCAATCACCTGTGCTCTCTTCCCTGGGCCATCCAGTGCCAGTTGAGCTTGAAGCATAAGATGAATGCAGAAGGTAATGGTCCTCACTGTGTGGATATAAGTGTTTTAGTTAAACTCGTTTTAAGCATACAAAATAAAGCTTGCGCTACTACAGGAATTGTGAAACCCTGTAACATCGTCGCTTCCAGAGAGTTAGCCGCTAGCCTTGTGACAAATACTTTGAGACGTATTGTGATGATGTCTAGTGGAAGGCAAGCGATATCTGGACTGATTGCTACTGGAGGCGTTAATGCTGCACGGTATTTCTCAAGAAAACTATCTAAGGCTTGGAAATCTAGAACAGCCTAACGGTTTCATTCAATGAAGTTCTCTTCAGCATGTCATTTGTTTTTTCATATTTACAAAAGATGGCATTGACAAAGGATTCCACACAAGTTTGGAAATGTTGTACAATTATCAAAGATGTTTTTGTCATAAAAATTGAGAATGGTTTAAGAAACCAACTTAAATTTAGCCGATAGACATGTTTCTAACAGGTGCATCTTTATGTGGGTAATGCTGATTGTATTTTAAGTCTCTTGAATGGTCTCACACAAATTTTATCATGTTTTTTTAAAAAATATAATTTATTGACATATTAAATAGGACTTGCCGTTTCAACTACTTAGGTTGGAGTCAATTATATTATGTTTATTTCAGTCAATACTAAACAGTGATTTAAGAACCAAGAAAAATTTTAACTGTATGCCAAATTATACAGCAAGGCCACTAAGAACAAGATTTGCATCTTGAACAAGCGATAGGGGACCAAGTACCTAACACAATGAATTTCGTATTATACTTAATAACCTCACAATATTACTGAAACAGCTGGAAGTAATAAAGACCATCTACTATATGATGGACCTGACAATTACATAACTTGCATTGGTCATTGCTACCATCTGAACACTAACTACGGAAATTGTTGCACCTTTACGTTATCAATCCGATCGAGTCTAAAATTGATTAACTAGTTAGTCACAAAATGATACCTACAATCTATGTAGGTTTCGACATCCCAAAGGAAAGATCCAAAAGTTACAGCCTCCAAGATAAGGCTCCTCAAACCTGCAAAACTGATCTTGATGAGCTCATCCTTGGAAGAATCAATAGTTCCTTCTGGTGTGATGACAATCTCAGGCCTCCCAAACAGAGCCTCAGTGTGCTTCTCAATTATGCTAAAGGCTTCCTTTGATCTAATTGTAGCACATCTTTGAAGAGTATCTGAATCAAAGGACATGACGTAGGACCGCAGCCGACAGGGCTTCATTCCATTCCCAAACCCACCTTGGGTAACGCCTGGTGAAGACCATGACGATGCCTCAGGATGAGTTAATTCTGATCGAATGGATGGTCTGGACTCATCTGGGATTGCTGGCCTAGTACCATTCTCCTCTTCATCTGATCCCCAGGGGAGAGTCTTCATTGATTTCTCAAGTTGGAATCTTTGGTCTACTCTCTTGAGGAAGTATCCATACATGACAGAAGCAGCATAAACTTGGCCAACCCTAAGCTTGCTAATAGGCGCCACCGTGTCGGAGTCACCCAGCCGCTGCCCAAGTATAAGAGCGAGGTGATTCTTAATCATTTCGTAAGCTTCAGAAGAATGCAACTTTTCAAGCTTTTCATCCTGGGATGGCCACTGATCAACCCTGGTGGAAGGGCCTGATTGAGATATTGCAGGGACTAAGGAAACATCAGCTTCAACAAACTTTTGAACAACTAATGCATATAACATCTCTTCCAATGCCCTTATCCTCTCGTTAGCTTTGACCTCAGCAATTCTCCTAAAAAAGAAGAAGAAAGTACATGAATCTCTTCCAACAGTTTTAGCCCTTAGTTCGTTCACAGAATTAAATTGACAGAGATTGGAAATCCTTAATCCTCTGTTTGGTTCATGGAATAACAATTCTAGCCCTATCAGAATAACAACCATGGAATAGCTAAAGATTAAGATGGAGTAACGATTTTGGTTGAATAGCAACAAAATTTATCTTGCAACCAAATACAGGAATATCAATTTCGCTAAGAATTCATAAAGGCAGACCTGAATCTCTCCAACCATTTGTAAAAAAAATAGGATTTCTCCGGCAGAAAACAAAATATTTTACCTGTACAAAACAATATCAGTACCAGAAGGAGCAGGCTCCTCTTTGTTCATCTCAGCCTCGCGATCAGTCTGGAGTTGCTCCAGTTGCTGATCGACGGCAGCAGGAAAGAGATGAGGATGGCTAACAAGGATCTGAGATAGAAATTTCCCAACTGGCGACTCAAGCTGGAGGGGAGCAATCTGCGATGAATCCTCCATGGAAGAAGACGATGATGCCCTAACAATACTCCTCCGTGCAGCTAATCGTTGCTGTCCATGCTTTGACAAATGGATCGGAAAATGCCCCTGCCAAAATTCATCGCATGAATAGATCGAATAATCTACCAAATGAGTCTATTTGAAATACCTTGAATCCGAGACGGGCCTTGGACTCGAAAGACAGGAAGCCGATCCGATGGGCGGCAAAGACGGAGGAACTCCGGCCAAAGCCGGGATTTTTATAGAGGATCTGAGGAGATCGGAGGCTCGCCACCGCTTCCATCAATTCGAAATCTACGAACGATCTCCGACAATCTGCAAAACCCCCCTCAAACCCACAATTAGGTCGCAACATGACGGAATCTGATTCAAAAAACATAATAAGAACGATCGATTACCAGATGAAGAAGTGAGAACTGCAGAACCGATTCTTGGAGCAAGATGTAAGGATGAACGATGGATTAGAGCTTAGCGATAGGAGGAGAGCCGTAACTCGTAAGAATACTGCCCTAGTTGCCAATTTGCCACGGAGTCGAAGATGAACCACGCCGTGCCGTTTTAATATGTCGTCCCGGTCTTAGCTAAATAAATGGCACTATTTTCTGAGATATTAACATTTATGCCATTACAATATAATTTATTTATTTTTTGTTTATTTGATTTTATATCAAACAAATATAAATAATCATTGTCTTCCTTTACAACCCTCTACCGGAATAATTCAATATTTTTCAAGTATTTACATATAAACAATTTAAATAAATTCGAATAACTAATAATTAATTAAATATAAATCTAAGTTAGTTCCTGATAATATAATTTCTTTACTTATTGACAATGAAAATATAATTATAGAATTCATATATTATAATCAAAGATTAGATGAGTCTTAATTGAAATAGATTAAATTATCATCCTAATCATATCTTATCATGACTAAGACATTTCCCCACTAATTTTTTTTTACAACATTGCACATACTAATAAATAATTTCTTTTTAAAAAAATATTAATGAGTTCTCTAGAGTAATCATTTTTTGTCATGTTGTACAGATCTTTTCTTGGCAGACACACGAGTTCCATCTGGAGAAATCTACCACGATGTTAAACAAATAATAATAAAATTTTCTTTAAATAAATACCAGAATTGACACTTTCAAGACTTGCACAGCTTTACGTAAGAACAACAATGGGAATATACTTATTGTCGCTGTGAATCACCAACTCATCACAGCCACAACACGAGAGGAGACAAAACCTTGATTAATGAGCACACAAAATTATGGTAAAATAATAACAATAATGAATGATATTTTATTGTAAAGGATCATGCGTGGATCTCGAATGTTTCATATGATCGACTATATAATTGAGATAAATTAAGAAATTAAAAGGTTTTTTTTAATTTCTTGATCCTTATTTATTTCTATAAATCTGTTATATATCATAAATTATATGCAATCTTAATTAAAGAGAGGATAATTTTACCATTATTATTATTATTATTTATTATTATTATTTTTTTAATCCAGTTGTCTGAGCTTGCTTTTAATGAGCTTCTAATTAGTTTCAAAAAAATGGATGATGTAAATCAAAAACTCAAACAACACTTCATACAATAGGTCACCTGTCCTAGTAACTCCTTAATACGTGACCAATCTATTATCCACCTTGCCTCTTACCAAATACTAAAGAACGAGTGACTCTCCTAGAGACGATTCGTTCATCTCTAGTTCCCCCCTCAATTCGTCCTAAGACTAACAC
This sequence comes from Boesenbergia rotunda, assembly GCA_024364735.1. Lineage (NCBI taxonomy): Eukaryota > Viridiplantae > Streptophyta > Magnoliopsida > Zingiberales > Zingiberaceae > Boesenbergia > Boesenbergia rotunda. The sequence goes on along the minus strand of JAGFNQ010002251.1, from coordinate 351,558 downwards.
AGAAGAGGTAAATCATGGGGACTATTAGTCCGGATGTTGTGGCTAATTCACGGGAAGGACGGACATATTGACTTTGTCAAATTTTGATATCTAAATTTCATGATGACAATATCCAAGCACTAATGATTAGTCTATCCCGCGAGGATAAAAAGGAACAACTCTTAATTTAATAGCTCAGCTGTCCAAGTAATTTGAGCATGTATAGGCTGCCCTGGGAATCAATTTTTCTCCTACCGATGAGGTTTCAAACTCTGGAGACTTGTTCTTTCTTGGAAATTGAAGAGTCATGTGCATGTAAATTAACAGGCAGCATCGAGAGGAAAAAGGTTCCAGTCAGCCTGATGGAAACGAGTCGAATAATGTTATCGATGAAGATAACGGATTTGTTTTGGGACTAGACCTTCTTCTAGGTTTAGCTCGTGCCTGTGATAAAATAGAAATGCAACATTAAAATTACGCGTTGTGGCGCACTGTGTCATGAACCTTCCTTTGTATCTTTCATGAGCGCCAAGTTTGATTCTGAGTTCTCATAAATTATTACAAAAAAGAAGACGTGTGATTGTTAAAGAAAGAACGACATTTAAAAAAAACAAAAAAAAACGTGCACCTTTCTTGAGCATCAAGTTTTTTTTTAATTATTATTTCCCAAATTATTGTATTACCAAAGTACCGCTTCCTTTTCTCTATAAATTTATATCGGTAAATGAAAGAAAATTTTAAACTATTTCAAATCAAAATCAATATATACTAAAAACTCTTTAATATATTTATATATTTAATAATATAAATTGAGAACACCAAATTAAATTTAGAAAAATGTTATGCTCAATAAAAAAAATCTCAAAAAAAATTCAATAAATGATGTGATATTTATATTCAGCGATCTTCGACGGATTCACGGTACCTCCCAGGATATAGTTTGATTCAGGGCGACAGCCGGAGGCAGCCGATAGTGTCCAAGTGATAATCGGACGTGTGTATGCAAAATATCACGTCATTCACTGAGCATTTCATTGAATTTTTTCACTGAGTGTATCAGAGCTCTAAATTTAATGTACACTTATAAATTTTTATTCTACTAATTCAAAAATTTATTCTTCACAATTTATGCTATCGAATTCAAATACAAACACGTACGTACATTAAAGAAAAATTCAAGAATACTTTAGTATATGAAGTGATTTAGAAACATCTAACTCCATCAGTCAATTTCAAGCTTATACTATTTGAAAATTTGAAAATTTAATATTTTTTAAATAGTGAGAGTTTTAAGAATTCATTGATGGTGTTGATTATTGAATATCATTATCCACCTTATAATGAACTTATGATAATTTTTTGGATAAATTTTATTAAACTTTTATAAATTTAAAAATTAATTACTCTTAATTAATGCTATCCAATTCAGATTTTTAAAAATATATTAATTTTAATTTGAAATGATTCGAAATTTTCTAGATTTATTAACTAGGAGGAAATGGACTAAGAGCATCTGCAACGGTTTGTTAATCGAGCGTTATAATGCTCGATTAACGAGTCGTCCCCGTTAAAACCATTGTGGGGAGCGTGTTAATGCGCTGACGCGATGAACGCGTGCGTTCATCGCGTATGACATAGCACCCTGATTGGTCAAGCTTACCGATCAAGATGGGCTCTTGCTAATCGGTCAACTTGACCGATCAGGGGAGATTTTTTATTTTTTTTTAATTTTTTTTATTTTTAGGAGGATATGGGGTTTTAAATAAATGATAAAAATATTTAAAAATATTATTATTATTTATTTTAAATAATAATAATTTAAATTAACAAATAAAATTGAAAATAAAAAATATGTAGATAAGAGAATGAATATATGAAAGAATATATATATGAGAGAATATATATATGAGATAATGTGTATGTGGCATGTGAACCCCACAAATAATGGGGGTATGAGAGAATGAAGATGTTAATGTTAATGTGTATGTGACTTGTGGGTCCCATGCTTTTTGATGAGGTGGTAGGTGTTATAATATTAAAGGAGTTAAACGATTGATGATGCCTTAATGAATGAAAAAGAGGTATTTAGGGAATATTATATGGGATATTATGAAAATTGAATATATGATTCAGATAATACTGAAACTTGCTTACACAAATGCTGAAGAAAAAAAAAGGTAAATCTCCAGGCCGGCGTCTTGATCCAGCTCATTTTTATGTGATGACGGTGGGAGACGATCCCCCTTCTTCCATCTTTGAGAGTTTAATGGCCATCTCCACCTGCGACACCAAGCAGCATCAAACTCGCTGTTGAGTTAGAAATGAATCGGATAAAGGTACAGTGTGGAGATTTACTCACAATCGGTGAAAGTGCTTCTTGCGAGTCCCTTCCTGTTTTTGTCGAATCGTTCTCATACTTCTCGATGTAGACTCCGATGGTAGCACCCACTGAACCAGTCCCTGATAGCGGGAAAACCTGAAATTCATGTTTGCAGACGAAAAAAGACGATATGAAGAGAACACACATTCAAATTTAAGTGTGCCATACAACAAACTCAGTTATTTAACTCGCTGTTTCATAAAGGAAAGGTGTTTTATCATACCAGACGCGATCCATCTGCAAAGAGGAAACGAATGCTTTGATGTTTTCAGACGGAGGCATCAACAGGATCTTTGTATTCAAACTCATCAGCTTGGGCAACGTCTCCTTTATAACCCTAAAGAAACAAGAAACACGTTGCTCAACAAAACTAAACGCTAGATTGCTTCCTAAAGACAACCATAAAAAAACACACTAGATAATGAAGAAACTGGTATGCTAAATCACACATTCCAGTCATATCTTGATAGGTCTATTTTATAATTGACCTGAGCTTCTCCCTTTTGGGCACTCATGTTAGTTTGAAGACAATGCAACTTCATTGACCAATTTCATCGACTCAGAAGTCTGGCAAATCATCACTCACCAGGACTTTCAACGTGGCCACTTTTAAATTGTATGGAAACACATTGGACAAGTATGCATTGCACTTGAGCACAAACAAAACCACGATGTATAATAAATAGTTTTTTCATTTTCGGGATGTCTTGATAGATAACTTGCTCAGCTAGGGATTTAGATAAAAAAATCTAAGACTGTTTTTGGTTGTCTGTTTTCATTTTTATTTTCTGAGAAAATGAGATTTTTTGAAAAATAGGGTTTGATTTGAATTTTCCACCTCTGTTTTATAGAAAAAAATTATCATTTTTTGAAAAATTAGATAATATCTAAAAGTCATTTTCTAATAAATGAAAAAATATGATTTTTTAAAAAATAAAAAAAAATGACTCAAACCAAACGGCCTAAGATTCTTATTCATTCCCATATGTGCAAAATACAAAAATATACCTTAAGAAAACAGGTTAGAATACTCCTGACCACGAAACTTCAAATTAAAATTGCAAAAAGGAAAAATAATATGAATAGGCATATGGCCATGGCACAACAAAATCTTATTATTGCATTCAAGAGAAGAATAATAATTCAGAACGTTGTAGACTATTTGGCCAGTCATGGGGTCAGAGCACTCCCTGGCAGAAGATATAACACAAGAGAAATTGCTGGCCAGAGCTGGATGATCCGACAATCCAACATTAATATACCTGTGCAACCTACTGAGGTAAACACAAGAAACCTGCTAGATGGAACTGTTTCAATTCAATTTCAGGATTATCAAGTAGCAGATGCACCAATTGCCCCAAGATACAGCTATCGAGATGAAGAAATTCAGTCTGATGAGGAGGAAGTCAGGAACCAAACCATTGCACTACTTATAGAAGAGCCTATGAACAAATCTGCAACCTTACTGGTCCGAAGAATATCATCACTAGCAATTCTACCAAAACGTAAGACTGAAGGCGCAGCTGGATATGATATCTCAATTGATAAACCTCAAGATATCCCCTCTCGACAACGATCCCTGCTTACAACTGGGATTTGTATTCAAGTACCTACAGGAACTTATGCTAGGATCGCTCCTCGATCAAGTGCAGCCCTAAAAGGTATACTCATCATGGGAGGAGTAATTGATGCTGACTACCGAGGAGAAGTCAAGATATTAGCTTATAATACTACGGATGAAGATATGTTCCTAGAACCTCAAGAAAGCATTGCTCAAATAATACTGGAACATATTATGACACCTCCTGTACGGGAAGTAGAGACACTACAAAATTCACAGCGAGGAACCAAAGGCTTTGGCTCAACAGCTGTATGTACCAGGTATAAACCTAGTCCTACATGTAACGGTTGTTATTATTGCTGTAGTGATGAAGAATGCAATATGGAATATGATGACCAACCGCGACGGCTTTATACGCCACCTGCACCAAGAATGCATTCAAAAGGCAAGGCCCCTTTAATTACAGAAGATCCTTATATTCCAAAACAACAAGCTATGGGAGATTTGCAGATGCAGGCTTATGCTCATATTTCCCAGCAAACCAGTATCCACCAATACCAACTACAGACCACAGGACTTTCAACACAAAAACCGGACGATTTCATAACACTCAAAACATCTCCTACTAATGACGAGATATGTGCTTTACAAGCAGAAGCTCGAGCATTTATGGTCCGTCAACATAAATTCTATGAGGAAGAGGCGTATCTGGAGCTCCTTGATGAACCTCCATCACTCCAACAAAGTCTAGCAATTACACGCCGAAAACTGAGGGATTCCAGAGAGTACAGGCGACAATTACAAGAAGAATTGAACGCCTTACCAGACTCATTATCATCATCATCCACTAATTTTCTATGTGCTTTCACAGATGATGCTACTGAAGAAGATGATTATTTATCCTACCTCCAATATCTGGCTATTCAGGATAACGATTCCACAACTTCCGACGAATTCGTTAATCCTTTCGCGGATGGTGGTGGGGAAGCAGACACTCAAATCCTTGCGGCTACTTCTGAAGATTGGATATCAGATTATCCCCAGCTTCGACAAATACAAGAAAATATTTTCTCTCAAGAGGCCACATCCCATTATCAACCCCCAGCTGATACGACCATGAACCCAGTAGGGTATCTGACGGGCCCAAATATACTAATTAATTTGTCACGAAATGTATGGGCTCATCAAATTTAAATATGAATGAAATGCTGGAAACCCTTTTACAATCAAAATCTGAAAATGTAATATAGGGGCCACAGGTCGTATTTTTCTCGGGGCTAGTTGTCGTGCTTGATTCAAACTTGTAGTTATGTGTCGTTTTTGGGTTTCAAACAAATAATTGAGTTTTGGGTTCAATTTGGAAATGAAATCACAAAGAAAAGAGAAGGAACTTAGCTAATAAGCTCAACAAGCCATGACAATCAATAACTCAACCAATGAAAAACCAAATTAACCAAGGTAACTCAACCGAATGTAGAAAAGCAATCTGAATTCAATTTGCTATTAAATGCTAAACCACAGAGTTTTCGGTTGATACTAATGGAAGAACTCTAACCTAATTTGCAGCCATGAACACTAACTTGATACAAGCTAGATGCAAACACAACTAGTTTCGATTGCAATGGATTTGCAATTCAGAATCACTGAGACAAGTTGCAGCAGTTCACACTAGGCTGCAGGAAACTGGATTAATAGTCAAAACAAATTGGAAGTCATACAAGGATTCAGAGCTAAACTCTAATGCATAAATGGAAAGCACAACTCAAGTACAAACCAATTCAATCTTCAAGTTGATACGCAAAAAGGAGTTGATACTATGTTCCGAAGTAACCATCCAGATATCCAATATTGATTTCAAGTAGATGATGTGAAGCAAACAAGTCAGCTGCAATTTACTAAGCAATTTAACTCACAAACAGGAACTCAAATCTCTCTGCCGAGCAGGTTTAACATTGAAGGCAGAAATGAAATGCAGAGTGGATTGTGCAGAATTTCAGAGATGATACGGATTCAGAAATTCAGATGCAGAAGCACCAATTCAGTAGCAATTCACTGATACACTAAAAGTGATGTGCGAAAATCAGATTTATCAGTTTGGAAACATCTCAGAACTTGGCACCATCAAGACTGCAGATTTGCAGAATTGGTCGCAGAATTTCAGGATTGCAACTATGAATTGAGTTCAAGCTTAACCTAGCAGCTTGTGTGAAGTGGATGGATGTGAAACAAACAATTAAAGTGCAAATTGATGAGCTGAGATCGAAATTTTCAGAAATGAAATGGAGATGCAGGATTGAGGGTTGACACGCAATCTGAAATCAGGTAAGTACTGATACGCATGAACTACATTAGAAAAGAAACCGAATTTGATTACAATTGTTCACTAACAAACAATGAACCTAATTGACTTGCATAAACGAAACTGATTTAAAACAAAAACAAATTAGAAACTAAACTTAACAATTCTAGAATTTCAGAAATAGGAAGTGGCACGCAAGCACCATCTGATACACTAAAAACAGAATTGAAACGCAAGCTGGAAAACAAAATTAATTGAAATTAAAAGCGATTATCCACTAAACAAGTTCCCTAGCTATTAAACTTGAAGATTGAACACTAATTTAACAGTAACAATCAAGAAACGAAATCTGAGTGCTAATACGAAAAATTCAGTAACGAGACATTGCAGAAATGGAACTACAGCTACGAAACATGAATTTAAACCAATTAAACTACTCCTCAATCTTCCCTAAGCTCAAAATCATCTTGGTCGTCAAGCAAGAGCTGGCTTCGAACCCCTAGGCTCAGCAAATCAGTGGAATTAAGCTTCAATCGATCACTCTGCTCGAAACTGCCTCAGCTGGGAAAAATCCAGTCCAATCTCTTGTATCTCGATTGATGGCTTGCGATGATGATTTGAAGAACCTCTGAGCTAACCTGAGAACCCCTACAAGCTACTCAGAAGCTCGGAAATGGCTTGTGGACGAGACACAATCGATTGGGTAGCAAAGATGCCGAAACCCTCAAACACCCTTGTTCTGGCGCAAATTGAGCTGAAATCTCGATCCTAGCTATCTTCCAAGGACTCTGATGATGATCAAATGGAGAAATCGAGGGGTCGCGCCCCTTGGATGAAGAAATTGCTGAAGAAAACTAAATCTAGCTGAAGAACAGTGCGGCGAGGAAGACGCGACAAGGGAAGAGCTGGGCACATTTCTGATTAAATACTTAAGCATGGACGGCTGTGATTGATTTGAGGAAATCCAACGGCTGATCTTGCTCTGATTGGAGCCAAACTTTTATGATGATGATCTGGGGTCAGGATCTGCCTTGTGGTAGCTCGGATCCTCCAGATATGCAACGGATGGTCCAGATCAACTCTATCTGTGAATGGACGCTCTAGAGCCCTCCTTGCTTGATCCAACGGTTGATTTAGCTCTGATTGGGATGAAACTTTCAGATCTTGATCATAGAGCTTGATCAACCCTAACCCTAGCTCGGATTGCTTCAGATCGTCCCAGATGGCTCAGATCTAGCCGCTCTTGAATTGGACGACCCGGATTAATCGTAGGCTTGATACTTCGATCCGGTTCACATCCGACTCACGTTTGACCCAGTATACCCTAGGTCCAGGATCCTTTCATGTCTACAAAAATATATCAGAAAATTAGTGGCCAAATAATCCAAAAATATGTAATTTTGCAATTAAGTCCAAAATAATAGAAAATCCTAAAACCTAGAGTAAAATCACAATTAAACAATAAAAACATGGATCAAACATGGATTTTAGCACTTAAAATAATCAATAAAATGGTGCTTATCAGTATCCCCCTATGAAGCAACAGGTAAAAGAAGAGCCTGTTAGCTTATCTGCACCAGCAAGAGAGCCAGCAGGAACCTTTAAAAGAAAGCAAGTATCAGAATGGTGGAACCTGCCAACTGCCCACCAAAATACAGGTGCTCTCCTTACCTTACCTACACAACTTAACAGAATTGAAGATGTATTTTTAAGGTGGGAAGCAATTACAAAGAATGTGGTGGCACAACAAAACTTTACGGATGTTCAAGATAAGGCAGATTTTATAGAAAATCTGCTGGGAGAGGCAGAAAGGCTCACCTGGATACAATGGCGTATGACCTACCTAAATGAATACCAGGAGCTAATTAATGGTAGTGATGGCAGAAACGGGACTCAAAACATTATCTCCCAAATCAGAAGAGTTTTTCTCCTAGAGGACCCCTTTCAAGGGTCAACAGATATGCAAGACCGAGCCTACAGGGATTTGGAACGACTCTCATGTTCACAGGTAAATGATTTAATTCCTTTTATGAATGAATATATGACCCTTGCTGCAAAAACAGGACGTCTATTTACGGGTCCGGAACTCTCCGAAAAATTCTGGCTAAAGCTACCAGGAGACTTGGGAAAAAGAATTAAGACAGCATTTGATGATAAATACCAAGGAAATACAATGGGTGTACACCCTAGGGTGGTTTTCACGTATAAATATCTAGAGGAGGAATGTAAGAAGGCTGCCTTCAGCCGCTCACTAAAAGATCTGTCATTTTGCAACCAGATTCCTATTCCTGGCTATTATCAAGATTCCAAGAAGAAATATGGGGTCAGGAGATCCACAACTTATAAAGGAAAGCCACATCAATCACATGCAAGAATTGAAAAGAAAAAGCACTTGTTGCGGAATAAGAAATGCAAATGTTTCTTGTGCGGAGAAGAAGGGCACTTTGCTCGTGATTGTCCTAAAGAATACAAAAATATTCGACGGGTAGCACTCTTCGAAGGATTAGAACTTCCTGATGATTATGAAATTTTATCAGTACAGGAAGGTGATGATCAATCTGATGCTATCTACAGCATCTCGGAAGGAGAAGAACACCAGGTGCACTCAATCCTTAAAACAGAATTCCTTTTGTATTTATAGAAAGGACCAACTCATACATGATAGGAAAACAAGGAGGATGGCAGCCAATGGTGCGCATTTCAAAAATCCAACATGACTGCAGTCATATTTGGGAAATCAATGGAGAAATATCCCCTCCTTATTGTCTATGCAGTTGTTGCAAAAGGGAGACAATGAAAAGGCACCGAATGCACTGCAGCGTATGTAAAATTACTTCCTGTGGTTTATGTTCAAGTAATTATTTTGATATGACAATCCCAGTAGAAAGATCAGTTCCTGCACCTTTTATACCAAATAATCTGATTCAAGAACAACAGAACTATATCACTTGGGCACAATCAGAAATTAGCAGATTACAGCAGGAGATCGCACGAATTACATCCATGGCTGAAGCAGAAAAGGAGCAAATTACAAGATTAGCATCTGCTGAAAGATTGGAGATGGACACAGAAAACAAGGAGTTACGACTCCAAATAGACGCCTTGACATTAGAAAATGGTGATCTCCGCAGAATAATCCAGAAGGAAGGACTTGAGGTTATTCCCGAAGAATCTGAAATTAATGAAGAAGAACCAATCGAAGAAAGTCTACATGTTCTCCTTAATTATGGCCGAGAAAAGATTTTCTCTGTAGAAGAAACCAAGCAGCCCAAAAACAAGACTAATGGCTTGTTTAACCTAACGGTGGAACTGGATATTCCTGGAGTGGACAAATTCAAGGTACATGCTATACTAGATACTGGCGCAACTACTTGTTGTATTGACCAGGTAACCATACCTCCCTCTGCTATTGAAGATAATACCTTCATTGTCTTTTTTAGTGGTATAAATTCCAAGACCACAGCCAATAAGAAGCTGAAATATGGTAATATGCGTATAGGGGAGCATTGTTTCCGCATTCCATACACTTATGCATTCCCATTAACCCTAGGGAATATTACCATGATTTTAGGTTGTAATTTTATCAGAGCTATGTATGGAGGCGTTCGAATTGAAGGGGATGAAGTCACTTTTTATAAAAATGTGACTACCATCAGAACCCAGCAAACCATTCCTGTAGCAGCAACAATTGAGGAATTAGAACTTGAGGAAGAAGAATACTATCAAATTCAGGAACAAGTCTGCACATGGACTCCCAGTCAAGGTTTGCAATCTTTTATGAAAGAACTTATTGACACAGGTTATATTGGGGAAAACCCAATGAAGTATTGGGCAGCAAACAAGATATCCTGCACACTGGACTTAAAAAATCCAGATTTGATTATTGAAGACAAACCACTGAAGCATGTGACTCCCAAGATGCAGGAATCATTCCAAAAACACGTCAATGCTCTTCTCAAACTTCAGGTAATCAGACCAAGTAAGAGTAAACATAGAACTACGGCAATAATTGTTTATTCAGGAACTACTGTGGACTCAAAAACTGGCCTGGAAACAAAAGGAAAAGAACGAATGGTATTCAACTACAAAAGGCTGAATGATAATACTCATAAAGACCAGTACAGCCTTCCTGGTATTAATACAATTATTCAAAGGGTTGGCCGCAGTAAGATCTACTCAAAATTCGATCTCAAAAGCGGATTTCACCAGGTGGCGATGAGCCCTGAGTCAGTCCCCTGGACTGCCTTCTGGGTACCAGAGGGACTCTATGAATGGCTTGTTATGCCATTCGGCCTCAAAAATGCCCCAGCAGTATTTCAGAGGAAGATGGACCTTTGTTTTAAAGGTACTGAGCAATTTATTGCGGTTTATATTGATGATATACTAGTATTCTCAGAAAATGAAGCTGCACACCATGAGCACCTGAGGATATTACTGGAGATCTGCAAGAAGAATGGCTTGATACTAAGCCCGACCAAAATGAAAATTGGAAGCCCTACCATTGAATTTTTGGGAGCTACAATTGGGCAATCAAAGATAAAGCTCCAACCTCATATTATTTCGAAAGTAGCTGATTTTAAGGATGAAGAGCTACAGAATATCAAGGGGCTAAGATCCTGGTTAGGATTACTCAACTACGCCAGGGCATATATTCCCAATTTAGGTAAACTCCTTGGCCCTCTTTATTCAAAAACATCACCCAATGGGGAAAGACGAATGAATGCACAAGATTGGGCTCTTGTACGACAGATGAAGGAAACTATCAAGAAGCTGCCTGAGCTTCATATTCCACCTAAATCCTGCTATATCATTATTGAATCAGATGGGTGCATGGAAGGGTGGGGTGGTATTCTTAAATGGAAACCCCAGAAATATGATCCAAAGGCTTCTGAACTTATAAGTGCCTATGCCAGTGGCAAATTCACTCCTCCAAAATCAACAATTGATGCTGAAATACATGCAGTTATGAATTGTCTAAATAACTTCAAAATATACTACTTAGACAAGGAGGAAGTTCTTATTAGAACAGATTGCCAGGCTATTATAAGTTTCTTCAATAAATCAGCCCAGAATAAGCCCTCCAGGGTTCACCGGATTGCTTTTACTGATTTCATTACTGGGCTTGGCATCACAGTACAATTCCAACACATAGAAGGTAAAGATAATGTATTAGCTGATGCACTTTCTCGCCTTGTTTGTTTTATCACAGGACCATGGCCTCTCAAGGAAGCAGACTACCCAATATTAATGCAAATAGAAGAAGTCATGAACCAATTGAAGATGCAGCCCAATATGAAAGCATCCCAACACCTAATGGGCCTTATCAACTACTGGACCAATATGAGTACCTCTGCAGAGGAGAAAATCCTATCCTTGGACCGCAAGAAAAAGATCTCCGTGCCCACCTTGAAGATATTGAATGGACAGCATCCTATCACCTCATCAACAGCATCTGGGAGCTCAAACTTATCATGGACACCAAGGAGATAGATTTCCACCGACGAAGCCAGCTCAAAGGGGGACTGTACTACAAAGATACTATACCTGAAGTGACAAAAGCAAGGATGGAATTATTGAACCTCTTTATAAAGGCACAAAGCATTCTACAGAGCATAAAAGACACACCACCCTGAAAAGTTTGGAACGTGGTGGACCCCTACAAAATCCAAAGGACGATTTGGTTTCCTCCCACTTGGCCATAAGCGTCAAAATTATCTAGTGATAGCTTTACTTTCCAGTACACCTAGCTAGCGCACTAGTTTACTTTCCAGCACATCCCTTGCTGTAAAGAGATAAGAAAGGAATATCATGAGTGAAGATGGGGCCCAATGAGCACCCTACTCGTGATCACTCCCTCTCCTTACTCTCTATATAAGGGAGCCAATAGCTCATTGCTGGACAGACATCGCATAACGATACAAGTCCAACTCTGAGAAGTTCTTCTTTAAGTAAGTTCCTTTCTTACAATTTCAGTCTGTACTTTCTCTCTTTTGTACATTATCTGAAGTAGTTTGAAAGAAGCGTTTCCACCCCCTTGTGGTATCAGAGCTCTATTTCATGGCTGAGTAGTGTCCCTGATCAGGGTACTCCAAGGGAGAAGTATTGTACTTAAACTGTTTTTGTTAAAATTCTTCCTTACTATAAAAGATGTCTTTCTTTAAAACTTAGGACTAGCAAATTGCAACTGTTGATCAGTTATAGCAAAATCCTAGGTCATGTTTAGCAAATTGCAACTGTTGACCAGTTATAGCGAAGACATGAACTGATGCAGCATCTGATTGGTCTGTTTTTAAACTAACCTCTAGCTAAGAAAAGGCTATAATAAGTCGAACGGGGAACTGCGGGTGGATTACAAAAGGACCAGTCCTAACTTGGCAGCAAGGCAAGGAGGCCGTAAGTAAGCCCAAGGGCACACTGGTATGAGTAAGAAAACCCTTAAGAACCTCCTAAGACGTAAGTAGTCTTTACAAGGCAAAAGGTTGAACTAAAATCGACCATAATAGTAAGTCTATGTCAAGACATTGGGAAGAACAGATACAAGAATGGTACACTAAGTCACATACTTCAAACCTAGAGTACCTTGACCTTGCCCAATCATCGAATCAGCCTACTGAAAGAGAGCTAGCCCACAACTTAGCAGTTGTATACGACCGAGTGTGTTTGTCTTGTAGAGTTCATCTGAAGAACTTTAAACAAATACAAGAACAAATACAAGAGGTAAAGACTGAGAATCAGAAGCTTAGAAAATCCCTTGAAAACCTCACCAAGGAAGTCATTGAGAATAGACCCTTAACAGAAAGGCAGCTAAAAGAAGTTGTTTTACAGATAACTAAACAACCAAGGCTAATCGAGCAACAAGCCCTACAACTTTTTGACGAACTAAGGAAAAAGATTGAGGAGGTAGAGCTACTTCCCATAAAGTAGAGGCTTGGCTCACTTCATGAGACATATTAATACCCAGGCAACTCATTCCTATAAGGAAGCGTTACAAGCTACATAAGGCATTGAAGCACCAGCCCTTGGTTTCTGCAGACCTGCAGAACACAAAGGAACCACTAGTAGTGCCTCAGCTGTTATCAAACAAGCCAACACCCAAATACAGCTTCTAGTAACAATACTTGAAAAGCTAGATAGCATAGAGGAAAGGTTGAAAAAGCTTGAAACAAGAACCATAGAAAAGGAAAACCCCCTTCCTGAAGCTATAATTCAAAGCTTGACTGATAAAGTAAAAACTTTGACAATTCAAGAAAAACCAAAAGAAGCAAGAGGCAAGCTTAGAGTTTTTACTGATCCTTTTACAATATTGAAAGAAGAACAGGCTAAACTAAAGAAATAATGGCAACAAGGACCAGAACACAAAACCCTCCAGTCACAACTATTATAAGGAGACCGGAGCAGACACCAGTCTTTGAAGACCAGATAAGGGATTATCGCCAAAACCAGAGACGAAGATACAATGCTCAAAGGACCCTAAGAAGGGTAACCAGTCAAGTCATGGGAAGAAACTATGTCACTTCTCTTGAAAAAAATACATACCTCATAGTCATAGCAAGTATAATAGTGACGGCCATAAGTGGTCCAATGCCAACGAACAATATCTTCAACAGTTATTAGCTTTTTCCCATCTAGATCGTCCTTGTTTTTAAATGCAATAATTGAAAGCCAAGCTAAAACAGCCCAAATCCCATCTTTCTCACGAATATGATCAGAGCCTACAAGAAAAGACCATTAAGATCAGTGTTTGTAAACCTGGTTCAGATATCATTAAGTTTTTTTTATGGAAAAAAATATGGCAAATTACTGAATCACGTAGTCAAAGTTGCGGAATGTCCAAATCACGTAAGTAAATTTCAAAATTACCAAATCATGTACCCAATTCCGCATTTGCCCCTCCACATTCACTCCCACCTATGACAATCGATTGTTACACTGTAGCAATCGATTCAACACTACTGTACTCTTAAACAATGTCGAATCGATTGCTATACTATAGCAATCGATTAAAAAAAATCCGATTCACATTTAAAAAAATTAATGCTCTCAATACGATGTTTGAGGGCATGGATATAATCAGGAGAACTAGACGAACACATAGGAACTAAAAAACTCAAAATGGTATGGAACCTGGTCCTATGTGTTCATTTAGTTCTCCTGATTATATTCATGTTCTCAAATATTTTTTCCATATGTCATATTGAGAGCATCAACCTTTTTGAACATGAATCATATTTTTTAATCTATCATTATATTCTAGCAATTGAATTGGGACATTATTATAGAATCGGGACATTATTGTGTTTATGAATAGTGTCTAAATCAATTGCTACACTGTATCAATCGATTGGGATAGGCGTGGGCGAATGCGGAGGGTCGATTGCGTAATTGGGTACATGATTTGGTAATTTTGAAACTTATGTGATTTGGGTATTTAACAACTTTGACTACATCGTTCAATAATTTGCCCCCAAAAAAAATGGTAGAATCACTTTTATTCAAATCTCATTTTAAAATAAAATATGGTAGGTTAGCTTTTGTGATTTGGTAAATTTGTAGGGAGGTTTTATAGGTATTTCATGTTGTAATAAGTAGTTAAGTCAATATATTTGTATATTATGATGATATTCAAGAATAAAGACTAATGCCGTTTAGATATATTTTATTATACAAAAGATTTTGTATTTTAAATTAGTTTATCTTCATTTTAATTTTTTTTCTAAATTTATGTAAAATATGTGGTATCTATAAAAATACAAATCATATTTATTATGATGTTAGTTTTTAGATCACTAGTCTAACCGATTCAACTATTCTTTACTACATATGTGGTGTATCTATAAAAATACAAATCATATTTATGGTGTCAATTTTCAGGTTAACTAACCTAAGCAATTAAATTTTTATAAAATGTGGAATTTATAAAAATGCAAATGATATTCATGATGTTAGTTTTCAAGTTAACCTGTCTGATCGATACAACTAATTGAACCATCAAACTCAGTCATGCCCTCTTGTACTTTTCATCTTACCCCCAAACTCCATCTAGCAAGTTTGCCCCAATAAACATGATATGTACAATAACAATGTGTTGTGCACACTGTGAATCTTCTAGTTTGAAGTTAAGGATTAATATAAAACAAGCTATATTTTACAAGCAAAATGAACAGAGGGATCAACTGATTTAACAAACCTATCCCAAAGCTCTCTTCACCACAAATTGAACACATTCCAGCATCCATCAGGTTACCAAAAATTTTCCATCCCGTAGGCACCTGAAATATGACAATTTATGTTTCAATTATTTAAGTCACGAATCAGAAACTTGATTTTCCATGAAGTACCCACCTCAAAAAATCTGAGTTTCAAGTTCTTTGCCACGACATCAAGGGTAGCAGATGTTGGCCCTGTACATCAGATCAGCAAAGTCAGCAGCAAAGAGTAATAACTCTCGACAATGGTATTTTATACTAATTCCATATTATTGATTACAATGGGTCAAAATGTGTTGATCACTAAAAGAACAAATGCAAACAATTTCTATATAGAATGAACTACAGAATAAAGTAAAGGATTTCTTGATTGAGGACCTAATGCATGAAACCAGTTTTCATAGATGGGCCATATGAAGTTTAAAATTTTAAAACTAATTCCTTCCTCCCCAATAACTAACTCTGTATCTTTCCATACAAGGGTAAAATAAATAAATTAAGTCATCTAATACTTATACAATGGACAAAAAGGGGCAATGATATGCTGACAGACAAGGAACTACATGTCACATGCCATGGTGAGCACCTTGTAAATAACAATTTTGATCAATCAAAATAATAGTGTATATGAAGAAAACGGAACAAATTTATAAAAGACAAACTAGTAAATTTGTAGGAAAAGGCAAATCCAATATCTATGCATCAAATGATGGACATTAATGGATAAATAGTAACATCATTGTCCAGTTATCATTTACTCTTCTTAATATTATTTAAAGAATGCTATAGTAGATCATATCTAGAGGGAACATACATCAAATAACCCATAATCTTATGCAAAACATACATGCAGCCATTTTGCATATCTCTTGTACTCAAGGAAAGATGCATGTCCAAGCATACATAAAACCTTCTTTAAGGAGAAAGTTTATGTCTCAATCCATAAACATATCCTTGCATTGAACTCTGTGCAAGGTCATATTAATTAATGCCTAAATTAGTTAATTTTTTTTCTGTGTATTAACCATTCACAAGTTTGCCTGAGCCTCAAAAGCTACTAAATTCATATGTGAGGTACATTGTAGGATATTAAGGAATCAGAAATATTTTGCTGATGTATTTCAATTCGTCATATGAAAATGACAAGAAAATTAAGCTGAAGGAAATCTCTTCAAGAAAATAATTCTAGAAAAATGAGTTTTCAATATTCACACACAACTTCCTCTGCTTGTAGAAATCATATTTCAAGATCCAAATAGAATAGCAAAACATGGATACTGCAACAGAAGATTATACATGAAAAAAAAACTTCATTACCTGGCCACCCCTTTCAAACCAGAGGTAAAGTATGGTTTAATCAATTGCATTGGCATAGGTTACATCAACCTAATGTATATTAACACTCGAAGAACCTTTTACCAAGGATCATGTTTCTATCAGCATCACCATCGGCTGCTGCACCAAACTCAGGTGGTTCATCTTTAGAGTTTGATTTTCCCAATCCCATTATTTCAACCAATTCTTTTGCATATGTCAAGTTAGGATCTGGATGACCACCTCCAAAGTCTTCCTATTATTAGATGATCAAAGCTTATTGGAATATAAGTATACCTTCAGCAACAAACTCCAATTGTGAAACAGTGTAACAGGATGACTAAGGAGAAATCAAGAAACCTTTGGTGTGCAATTTAAAAGTGAAGATTCACATGCACCAAGTTCATCAATAAAAATACATTTCACATAAATACCAGCGACGCCATGAAGTGCATCATAGCTGAAAAAAGTAGATAACTGAAGATAATCAGTGCAAAATCAAAGATTTTAACAAAGAAGATGAAGTATGTCAGAATGTGAATTTTGGAGATGCAAGCAGCTTTTGAATAGACTGGAAGTCAAAAATTGACCTGAAGAAAATACATGGATGTAATATATGAATGGAAGAGAAATAATGTACTTCAATTTACTGAAAAATATTCCTATCCACTCTCTGTGACAAAGCAGCCAGTTGTTCTGCATAAAGTAGTTACCTGTAACTTAGCTAGATATAACAGCATTCTATACACTAGTCATCCATTGCTTCACTACAGTAAACGTTGATCATCAATAAAAGTTAAAATAACATTATGAAACTAGACTCAGAATATTGCTATATCTAAAATACCCAGGTATAAGTACTATGGTAACCACTAAAACACAACACCACTTACTTCATAAGTTTTCCATAGTCAGTGGTGGAGTCAAAGACATCTACATCAAATGGTCCTCCAGGTCCAGAGAAGCTGCTGACCGTTGTAACAAAAATGTCAATCTGCAACAATAGTTACTTGTCAAAAACTTCCATTGATTTTGCAAAAAAAGATGTCCAAATAAAATACCCTAGAACATGTAGGATCGGGTTGGTCCGGCTAGAGGGGGGTGAATAGACGGTTAAGAAATAAAACAAGAGGGCACTCGTCTTTAAGAAAAACTTGGTTGCAACTTGGTCGTTGCTTCCAAGACGGTTAACGCTCAATCAGAAAATCTCCTTGTGGCGGAGAAGCCTTACAACTGAAGCACACTTAGACTTAAAGAAATTACAGAAAGAATGACTGTCTTCTGAAGCTAAAATTCTAAGTCTATTTATAGGCTGAGTGACGAGATCACAGCCGTTAGTCGTGGATAGGATTTGATCATGGCTGTTGATCTCTGATACGATCTTGTTCATTGATGGAAGATAAATTTGGATCTCAGTCATTGGATAAAATGATAAGTCTTTATCTTTGACATGATGAGCTTTGATTAAGCTTTATCCATGTGTGTTGTTCTCTAGCTCTTGCTGTAGCTTCGATTAAGATAAGGATGAGATTTTCTACCTTTGAAGCCTTCGGCCGAAGAACAGGATAAAGGATAATAAGGCAGCGCATGGAGTTGAAGCCACGTTCCTTCTCGCCTGTAAATCATTAATCCTTTAGGCATTTTAATCCAAGGATAAAGTATTAAATGTTTAATCCATTTAACATTTAATCCAAGGATAATATTTGGAGAAGATTATAGCAATTTGTACACATGCACGTTGTAAGGTGCATGCATGCATAAAGTGCTATTTCTTCACAACTTAAGGCTTTATTCAATTTGTATGAAATGTTGACTTTGGTCAACAGCTTTGACTGAGCTTCACAGTTGGCTTGGTCCAAGTTAAGTTAAACTTTGACTTGGTCAAAGTTAACTTTTTATAGCAGCATCATTTGAGTGATTTCTGGCCAACCAAAATTAGGTTCACCCGAACCCAACTCTGGCCCTTCGCCCCTCGAGCATACTTCCT
Source organism: Boesenbergia rotunda (assembly GCA_024364735.1). NCBI lineage: Eukaryota > Viridiplantae > Streptophyta > Magnoliopsida > Zingiberales > Zingiberaceae > Boesenbergia > Boesenbergia rotunda. The sequence goes on along the minus strand of JAGFNQ010002251.1, from coordinate 332,832 downwards.
CCCGGCTTTTCGTCCCTCAGACGTCGCACACGTCCTTCTCGTTCCACCGGCGTACTCTTCCGCAGCTTCCGCGTCCCTCGGATTGCACCGAGCCCGTCGGCTCGCTTTCCCGTGCAATCCTTCTCGTCCGCCACGTCTTACGCTCGACTTCCTCCGTACCTAAGCTCCTGCACACTTAGCAGAGGGATCAGTAAACCAACAGGACCCAACTAACTTGGTGGATCACATCAAAACTAACCGGGGCACCAACAATCTCCCCCTTTTTGATGTGTATCAATCCAAGTTCAATTAGGGTTAAACCAAAAATAAGGAATTTAGTAAAACTAAATTAAGCAGTTAAGCATGGGAAAAAATATTGACATGCAAAACTATCATCTCCCCCTGAACTTCAGGCTACTCTCCCCCTTTGATCACAGCAAAAATAGGGAAAGAAACTAGGGAAAGGAAAAATATTAATATCAAACACCTTTTGATTTAGTAATTCGAAATTTAATTTTTAAAATTCTAAAATTGACTTATAAAATTTAAAAAATTTGACAACTTCAACATCTGATGTAAAGATTCTAAAAATTTGGATCTGGTCAAAATATCCTTCTATCGATTTTTTTTTTAAATAAAAATCTGATTTTAGTAAAATATTTATAGAAAATTGAAATATCAATTAAAAAATCTGAAATATTTTGTATACAACGATGATAGGTATATGGGATTGTACAAAAAATTTTTAATCTTAAATTCGATCAACAAGTCTAAAAATAAATTAAAACCCAACAGAATAGAATTTTTGAAGAAAAAATATTTAAAAATTCAAAATTGCTTCAAATATTCCAATAAAAATTTTATTAAATTCTTTTAATTATATCGAAATCATGGAAAAATCAGATCTGAGAAAATAACTTTGTTTTCTATTTTTAATATTTAAGATTCGAATTTTGAACATAAAATCATGAAAATTCGAAACGTGTTAAAAAAATCTGAAAAAAATTCTTCGTAGATAGACAACAAGATTATGCATTTGGAAAAGTTAGAGATACAATTTTTATTTAGTAACAATTAATCAAACTAAATTTCCTAATATAAAAAAAATGTCAGATAATTAAGCGCATATGTAATAGAAAGAAAAATAATCAACTTAAAATAGACTTTGGAACCCAAAATAAGTTCCTATCTACAGGGTTAATTAAAAATCTAGGAGGAATATAGTTCTTGGTCACTTTTCTAAGTTGACCCCTGTGATTTTTAACATACCAATTCAGATTTTCAGGATAAAAATTCTTTTTAGTTCTTAAACATGCAATATCATTTTCTAATTTTTCTACTAAATTTTTTAAATTTTCATTCTCTATTTTCAGTTGGTCAGATAGATCAGATGAGCATGGAGTGACTAATTTTTCTTTTAATTCAGAGTTTGCTATTTCTAATTTATTCATCGACTTTAGCATAGATTTTAGTATAGAGTAAATTCGAGCAGGTGGAAGTAGGCATACCTCACTTACCGGGTCAGTTTCGAAGTTAGGGATTTCCCCTTCGTTGCTACTTTCTTCCGAGGTACTTTCTTCATCTTCATCTTGGTGACTTGCCATCAGTGCAAGTCCAACGAATTCTTCGGCTTTCGATTCACCTGACGAAGTCTCGTCCCAGGTAGCTTTTAGTGCCTTTTTCTTCTTTGGCTGGTTCTTGAGTTTGGGGCACTGATCTTTCAGGTGTCCCTCCTCGTTGCAGTTGTAACATCGGATCGTGCGTTTCTTCTTTCTCTGCACCTTTTTAGAGCGATTAGTATTAATGAATTTACACAACTTTCTTACCGCTAGTGCTGTTTCTTCATCGTCTGCTGAAGATTCTTCGTCGAGTTGGATCTTCCTTGTGTTCAGTGCGACGTTGTCTGCTTTTCTGTTCTTTTCTACAAAACAAGATTCATGAAGTTCTAGAATAGAAAATAACTGTTCTAACATACTTACCTCTAAATCTTTTGAAATATAATATGCGTCGATTATCGAGGTCCATTCCGGGGTTCTCGGAAATGCGTTTAGCGCATACCTTTGTGCATCGCGATTGGTCACCGTTTCTCCGAGATTTTCGAGGCTTGTGATTAGTTCTTTTACCTTAGCATGCAATCTCGCAACAGATTCTCCATCTTCTATCCAGAGATTTGTTAGTCGACTTCGAAGAACATCTCGTCGCGCTAGCTTTGCCTCCGAGGTGCCTTCGTGCAGTTCGAGAAACTTTTCCCAAAGTTCCTTCGCCGATTCGTACTTACCGATCCGGTTGACATCTTGCTCTGGGAAGACGGTCAGCAGATGGAATTCTGCCTTTCCGTTAGCAACTGCGTCTACTTGCTCCTTCTTATTCCAGGAGTCAGGATCCTTGATCTTTCCTTCATTATCTTTTGGAGCTGCATAGCCATTTTTCATAATAATTAATAACTCATAATCAGTAACAAAAAATACCTGCATCTTCCGTTTCCATGCCGTGAACTCCCCCTCAAACTTAGGCGGGTATATCACTGGTCCAACCATCTTCTTGAGATTTGCTGCAGTTGGCGGTTAGTCCTTCTGCGGCAACCTGGCTCTGATACCACTTGTAGGATCGGGTTGGTCCGGCTAGAGGGGGGTGAATAGACGGTTAAGAAATAAAACAAGAGGGCACTCGTCTTTAAGAAAAACTTAGTTGCAACTTGGTCGTTGCTTCCAAGACGGTTAACGCTCAATCAGAAAATCTCCTTGTGGCGGAGAAGCCTTACAACTGAAGCACACTTAGACTTAAAGAAATTACAGAAAGAATGACTGTCTTCTGAAGCTAAAATTCTAAGTCTATTTATAGGCTGAGTGACGAGATCTCAGTCGTTAGTCGTAGATAGGATTTGATCATGGCTGTTGATCTCTGATACGATCTTGATCATTGATGGAAGATAAATTTGGATCTCAGTCATTGGATAAAATGATAAGTCTTTATCTTTGACATGATGAGCTTTGATTAAGCTTTATCCATGTGTGCTGTTCTCTAGCTCTTGCTGTAGCTTCGATTAAGATAAGGATGAGATTTTCTACCTTTGAAGCCTTCGGCCGAAGAACAGGATAAAGGATAATAAGGCAGCGCATGGAGTTGAAGCCACGTTCCTTCTCGCCTGTAAATCATTAATCCTTTAGGCATTTTAATCCAAGGATAAAGTATTAAATGTTTAATCCATTTAACATTTAATCCAAGGATAATATTTGGAGAAGATTATAGCAATTTGTACACATGCACGTTGTAAGGTGCATGCATGCATAAAGTGCTATTTCTTCACAACTTAAGGCTTTATTCAATTTGTATGAAATGTTGACTTTGGTCAACAGCTTTGACTGAGCTTCACAGTTGGCTTGGTCCAAGTTAAGTTAAACTTTGACTTGGTCAAAGTTAACTTTTTATAGCGGCATCATTTGGGTGATTTCTAGCCAACCAAAATTAGGTTCACCCGAATCCGACTCTGGCCCTTCGCCCCTCGAGCATACTTCCTCCCGGCTTTTCGTCCCTCGGACGTCGCGCACCCTTCTCGTTCCACCGACGTACTCTTCCGCAGCTTCCGCGTCCCTCGGATTGCACCGAGCCCGTCGGCTCGCTTTCCCGCGCAATCCTTCTCGTCCGCCACGTCTTACGCTCGACTTCCTCCGTACCTAAGCTCCTGCACACTTAGCAGAGGGATCAGTAAACCAACAGGGCCCAACTAACTTGATGGATCACATCAAAACTAACCGGGGCACCAACAGAACATACATCAGGAAGATCTTCAGCAATGAAATATTCTTTTATTATTGCAGTATTGGCATAAATCTTGTCCGTGATAGCGTCAGGTGCAGGCCCACCATTTTCCATGTACTTTATTCCAAAATCCTAGTAAAACCAAAATCCAACGGTAAAAGTAATTGAACAGATTAAACATTAAGATCAACAGAAAAACAAGTAAAAAGCCCCTAAGCTATCAATATCAGAAGTTGCATGTGTCATAAGCTGCCCTACAGATAGGAATTGCAGGTGAATTACCTTTTTTAGAAAAGCTTAGGCTGCGTTTGGTACGCTTGTTTTTCATTTTCATTTTCTGTAGAAAATGCGGTTTTCTGGAAAACGTGTTTGGTTTGCATTTTCCAACCTTGTTTTCCAGAAAAAGATATAGCATTTTCTGGAAAATTAGAAAATGAAATAAAGTCATTTTTCAGAAAATGAGAAAATGTGATTTTCTGAAAAATAAAAATAAAAAATGGAGCAAACCAAACGCCCCCTTAATTTTCTCATCATCTGAACTAAATTAAACTTCTTAGAGTAATCATTTTACAATTGAGATGATTTCATAGAAGTTTGACAAACATAATAGGAAAGAATATATAGAAAAGAATAAAAAATCATAAGAAGTTAGTAGATAAGGAAGGTGATGCAAGGATAGAATGTGCGTCCAAGACCTCTTTTAGTTAGGCTAATATAACAGTAATATGCATGACCATCGTTCCATGTAAAAAGAGAAGACCCAAGACTTCTCATCTACTGATACACCATTCTGACATCTAGGAAGGTCTGCCTAAAATATTTGGAGAACAAGTCCCTAAGTCCATCTGGTACCTACTCCAAAAGATAGTATGTAGACAATCCTTAAGCCCAGCTCATCCAAAAGATGGTACTATCCATCCGTGTCTTACAACTGGAAGTACGAAAATATAGTATCACTGTTTATACCCATATACCCATGAAGAAAGCAATGTTGCCACTGCTCAAAAAGAGAGACAAAACAAAATGTTGACATGCGGTGACAGGGAATAGAGAAATATACCTTATGTGGGCCTCCTGGGTTGTGACTTGCAGTCAGGATAAAATCTCCAGTGGCCTTTGATCCCTGATGTTAGAGACAAGACCAAAAACCAAGGAATTAACGCACTTATACTTTGGCAAGAACATAAGCACTATCTCAAGTTTAGATGTGCATCTGTAAGTAGTAGAGAGGAACTAACATCTGCACTAACTCTTTCACGAATAACTGCAGAAACTGCAGGTGTCGAGAGCAGACTATCCTTTCCAATCCAAACACGTCTTACTCCATTTGCAGCAGCCATCTTAGTAACAATCTGATAGTGCATGTCACGAACTCTCATTTGATTAGTCTAGTAAATAATTGAATGAAATGTGTCTGAAATAGAATAATAAGAATCTTATCTAGTAATTCTAATGGGATGATCCTTCTGACTGATGTATTATACAAATACTAATATTGTTTTTCCTCCCATAACTATTATGTGAAATTTATAGGACTCATCACAATACCCTACAATTTAATCTGATGTGGAACTAAATCCACAACACATTAACTAATGAATCTCATAACTCTAACAGATTTAATCAAGGTGCTAAAAGAACATATATCATGAACTGAGGCTGGAAAATATCATACAATGTACATGAAGATGGCTCCAAAGTTACTATCATCCATCAATCACCCTTCTCAGAAATGTTACATCAAACCCTGCACCCTTCTATCATGGGACTCTTGTCTATAAGCCTTGCTATACCATTTGTATAAGTTTAGGAATAGTAATTATGGTAATGTGGTCACTACAAAGTTGTCCAGTGCAAATAATTCAGCCTCAAGGACAACTATTTTCTTCATTGGAAAAAACCATCAGAATTAAATATCAAAAGATATCCAACACATAGTCGCATACTACAAATTTTGATGAAAAAATGTTTAATTTTAAAGCTATTTATAGCAACTAGAAAATATGTATCAAAATATAGTGTAAAATATTATGAAACATGCTATCTGCAAGTAAATAGACTAATGAGAATTATGTACAAAAAGGTACCTGGATCCTTGGAGAAATAACGGCCATCTCCTGAAACAACAATAGTAGCCCCTGCACCACCATAGCATGTTAACCTACGATACAGAAAGGAGTATTCACTATATAACTTCCTAAGATTATAGGAAACTATTGATCAAAATCAACAACTACATGGACATCCAAAGACGACATTGGAACAGGTCCACAAGAACATTTTTGCTGTAGTGTCCCTAGTGGATGCAATTTCAATTTTACTTTAGAGCGAGGTGGAGGAACAATCAATCTTTGTTACACTAAGCACAGTAGCACACAAAAGCTATTATTAGTGAAGAAAAATAAAACAAATCCAAAAGCAAATGAAAAACAATATCACTAAGAAAAGATGAAAACAAACAAACAAACAAAAAAGAATACTCCTAGTGAAGCTTAAGGGTAATATACAATGGTATCAACAAACAATCCAACACAACCCAATTGACTGGATCAAACATTTTAAACATAAGGCCCAACTTGAATGGACTTCGCTGAAGTCAGAACTGGAAAAGTCTACAATTTTGTTGAATCAGTCTCAGCCCTCAGGTACTCAGTATCCCAAAGAGAGAAAATTTGAGCCAGACTGATGTTTTGGGGATTCAGGTTCTTTTTCTGACATTAACCATCAACTTATCCATTTCCTAACTAATGTTGGGTTCATCCAGGATGTTTTGGTTTTAATTAGGAATCCAAATTCAAACTCAAGAAGTATCTACTAATTCAAGAGTGTTTGAAGGATTTTTCAGACATCCCGGATCAACTAAAAGTAATAACCATTAACATAACCACAGGTAGATTAACTTGGAAAGTATGTACCCAAGGCCAACACTTTTTTGGCCTTGGGGGCATGGATTTATGCTAAGAGGCTTCTTTTAGGAGCCAAAGTGAAGAGTATGCATACTGGTCCTGTAAAATTATGTTGACCTATGGTAAACCACACAAACAACATCCGCATAGTGTCAACAAATCAGCACATCTGTTGATGGGGAGTAGAAAATGGCACTACCTCCTCACAAAGCCACAATTAATGTGTGAATTGTCACATATGTAGCAGCATGATAATGAAGGGATCTGTTAAAATGATAATTGCATGAAAACCATGAAGAATCAGCCAGGATTCCACCTCTAAATTTACTTTGTATATCATTATATCAATTTGTATTGGAATGTCCAACTTCACCCAAAAGAAAGAGTCTCAATTACTGTGATGAATAACTTTGTAGTTGGAACATGACTAAATGCTTAATTTCCTAATATAATGAGTTCGAGAAATAAATTTAACTCCGATATGAAATTTTGAGTCAATAATTATTTTTCATGATAAACTTGATCCATATTCTGGGAAAATAATACTGAAATGTCACAAGATGTGAACTTTTCCACTCCATAAAAATACTTGATGCTGACTAGGTGAAGTAGAGAGGAAAAGACAAAACCATTCAAAATCAAACAACTTAGATGCTGACTAGAATAAATGTCCACTATCACCATCCAAACAAGATCACCACGATCCACCACTAACAATTCAAAAGCTCGTCCATTGGTGTCCAAAAGAAATCATGAAGAAAATAAGCAATCCATGTAAGTTAATCGCAGTTCAGTGCGATAGCAACAACCAAAGCCTGATCTACAGAAGGGGAGGGAAGGGAGATCGATCTATTGCGCACCATCTTCCTGAGGCCGGAAGTGCCGGGCTTTTGGCCGTCGAAAGGCCTGGTTTCTTTTCTTGTCGCCGTAAAGACCACCGTACTGCTGAGAGAGCGGCTACGAGATCGGACGGGAATCGGATCGATGTAGACGAGACGGGAAATGGAGGAGAACAACGAGCATAAATAAGCGAGGATATGGCGCTTCCGCTGCGCCCCACGACCAAGTAGCGATACTCGTATCACTGGTTCGAATGGCCCTCCTTACGGGCCCAACAGTCAAATATGAATTTGGGAATTTGGTACATAGCAATGGCTACATCGCAGAAATGGACACCAACAGAACAAAAATAAAAACAAAAAAGGCACTTTTTTTCATTAAAGTCCTCTTCATATTTAATATTCAAATTATCTAATGTATATATATTATAACCGTTATAATTTACTGATCAGCATTTAAATTAAATAAAATGATATACATAGGTTTTTTTAGCTACGGGTTAAGACAATTAGATTTTATCTTTAGAATTTAGAGGTTGAATTATAGTATTCAAATTTTAAAAAAATAAAACTAAAAATTTTTAGGAGCTCATGAAGTATATATTTAGAGTGTCTAATACTATTTTTTTAGTTCCGGAATTAAGTAAGATTTTGTCTTAGAATTTAGAATTTAGGGATTGAGTTATAGTATTCGAACTAAAAAAAAAATAAAATTAAAAATTTTTTAGGTGCTCACGATGTATATATTTAGGGTATCTAATAATATTTGTTTAATTAATTTTTTTAGGTGCTCATGGGGTATATATTTAGAGTGTCTAAAAATATTTTTTAGTTCTTAAATTAAGCAATTAGATTTTGTTTTAGGATTTAAATATTAAGTTATAGTATTCAAATTTTAAAAAAATAAAATTAAAAATTTTTTGGGTGCTCACGAGGTATATATTTAGGATGTCTAATAATATTTTTTTAATTTAACTTTTTAGCACTAGAGTTAAACAATTACATTTTGTTTTAGATTTTATAAGGTGAGTTATAGTGTTCAAATTTAAAAAAAAAAATAAAACGAAATTAACATTTTAGGTGCTCACTCAATCACTCAAGTGGTAGACGGTCACGTGCGTGTGTGTATTTTATATATATATATATATATATATATATATATATATATATATATATATATATAGCCTGCACGACATGCATGTGTGTCTGCCGTGTAGTGATCTCTATGCAAAAAACAATAATATATGCAATGGAACATAAAATCCCTTCAATCAATCCATGTGAAAGAAAATCTCGTATAAAATTTAATTTATGTCTAAGGGTTATACCTTTGGTGTGTGCCCTTCGGTTATCCTGCTCGTCCTCGGTTCGACGGATTTCTTCCACGTTCATGTGTTCGTGCCTCTAGTAGTATCCACATGAACACGATCTATGCCTCGAAAAAGAACCACCTTAGTTGTGCTAGTAACTTAGGACGGTTCACAAAACACCAAAAACCCACCGAGGGGTTCGCCCAAGAGGGAGAGAAAAGAGGAAAAAGAACAATGACTACTTTTCTCATGACAAGAGAACCTTTTATAGTCATCTAATGAATACTAAGGGCTTTTGTTCCTTGAGTTTAACTAGTGTGAATGCTAATAAAACTTAATGAATAACATAACATCTTGATATTCAATTTGGTTTTTCCATCTTCTCTTCAGCCAATGAAGATAAAAGTTCAATTTGATTTTTTTTCATCTTCTCTTCTTCTAATAATAATATTCATTAACCTTTTAATAAATATTATTCATTCTCGAGTGGTTGAGTCAAATCTAAAAGAGTCTAATTTGGATTAGTCTAATTTGGATTAGACTTAATCCCTCCACTCAATTGGATTCATTTGAATTTAACTTAATTAATCCAATTTTGAATCACAATTTAGTCGAACTAAATTCAATTTATCTCCGAGACATCGTGTCCTTTGTGTGTGACTCAATAGGTTCTCGTAACGTTGACAATGTATCTAAACCACTTTAGATACATAAACAATGAGCGACATATAGCAATGCATCATTACTACCAATGTGAGGAGAATGTCGATATCCAATATAACCTTTCCGTGACTATTATAATATATGATTTTCTCTTCTATCCTCGATATCTAGATTGATCAATAAGGCATAGATCGTATCATCCTTTAATCAATCTTTGTATTTCTTGATCCCAAGAAAACTCACTCAAGCAAATGAACTCAATATCTCAGTATGACCATGTATTTAGTAATCATACTCGATCAAGGGTCCCACAGATATCACTCCCGTTATATGGGAGGCCATAAACCCCATCTACATCACTCACATCTCTTCGCATAATTTTTACATACCTAGTGATTGTCTTTATAGTCCACTCTGTTACGGATGACATTTGACGATACTAAAGTACACAACTCCTTATGTAGGGAACCGTAGTGACTTCGGGTTTAAAATTATTCATACTAATAGTCACATGAGAAAGTTTATGACACTCATATAACGATCCATGAAATTTTCTCACAGCGAGTCAATTCAGTATACATTCTCTAATGTATATCCATGTGTCAACTTAATATCTCATATTCATGACTTGTGAGATTAAGTTATCAATTGACCAACATGCTAGTTTCAAACATTAATATTGTCCTTAAATATTAATAATTAACTAGGAATAATTAAGAATAGTATTCTCTATATTATCTCACTATTAATTCAACTAATTAATATAATGTAGATCAGAATTCACTATCCAATAATATTATTATACTTGTTCATTAGGCATAATCATAAAATAATTATAGTAATCAAATTTTATCTTTATTAAATAGAATATGATATAGTCTATTGTAGATGTTATCATTGTCGTGTGTGTATATAACAATTGCTTAATGAACTGGAGATTTTTTTTTCATAGATCGATCACCATTTAAGTTAATCCATTAGAAGAATTAGATGAGGATAGGAAAAAAAATAACAACACAACGCATGAATATCCACATGGCAACTCTAATAAATGCATTCATTAGTGACAAATAAACATTTGTAATTCTGAAACATCAAGACCTCTGTGATAATTGCACTACATTTATGACCTTTCACGTGCATGCATTGAATGCCTTCTCCGTCGTTTAAATTCCCCTCCTCCAAACCCTAGACACCACAGCATTGCCTGTAGCAAAACCCTCGGAGTTCAACTGATCAAGAGAAGGAGACGATGAGAGGCTGGCAAGACCTTGGCGTGGTGGACACCATCTACGAAGAAGAAGAAGAAGACGACGACGACGACGAGAGCTTCAATTCCCTCTCCTTCACGCCTTGTGCAAGCTTGAGTCTCACGCCTTCACCTGATCCATCCCTGGAAAGGAGTGTGAAGGAATGGTATGCAGATCTTCTGTTGTTTTTTCTCCAATTGTTTATTTCCATCTTGATTAATTACGATTTGTTTAAAAATATTCACCTTGATTTTATAAGGACTCAGGCGACCGGAGTGAAACCGGATGTTGTCGTCCAAGTTCATGGCGACTTGTTCCATCTTCACAGGGTACGTACGTTATGAAAGTCGATCGATGAGGATTTTAATTTTCAGGTCAAAAGAGGAAAATATAGATTAATTGCACGCGTTCTGTATTTGATGCGACGGTGCGATTGCTTTTTTCGTTACATTCGGTGCATTTGTTTTTGGCAAAGATCTTTCTTATTAGTCGAGATTTTGGCAAGATTTAATGGCTGCAATGATCGTAATTAGTACTATCTTTTTCCGGATCCGTTCCATTACAGGAGCCGTTAGTGTCGCACAGCCGTTACTTGAAGCGGCACTTGGCGGCCAGCAGCGCGGTCGCCATCTCCCCGCCGTCGAGCATGACCGCGGAGACGTTCGCCGGAGTGGCCGGCTTCTGCTACGGCGGCCGCGTGGCGCTGTCGCCGGCCAACCTCGCGGCTGTCTGGGTCGCGGCGGAGTGGCTGGAGATGGGAGGCGACGACGCGGGGCTCGTCGCGCGGGCGGAGAGCTACTTCCACCGGGAGGTTGTCGCTTCCGGCAATGATCCAGCGGCGACGGTGCTCCGCTCCTGCGCGGCGTTCAAGCTGTCCCCGGAGGCGGCGGAGGCCGCGGCGGCCGCGGAGGTGGCCGCTTCCTGCGTGGAGGTGCTGGCGGCGTCGGGCGACGGGAGATGGACGGAGGATTTGGCGGCGCTGTCGGCCGAACACTTCAGGAGGCTCGTGGCTGCGATACGGATGCGGCATATGCTCGACCACGATTTGCTCTACCGCATAGTTAACCATTATCTCCATGTAAGTTAGTTGTTCAGTATAAAATATAACAATTGTTATTATTCATGCTATTTTATTTTCATTATCAATTTAAATTCGACAAGTAAACTCTTCAAACAGAGAGATACGTACTGATGGTCATTTAACTCTTTGTTGGGCCACATTTCATAAACTATTAATGAGGGTGAGCAAGAGTACAGTGAAGTGGAGATTCAAATTTGAATTCAGAAGGAAAAGAAAATATAGAAAAAGCAGATTTAAATTTCATATCTATAATTGATGGAGTTTCCTCAACAAGATCATCTATGGTGTTTACTTTCAGCATTTACTCTGTTCGGTGGAATTTCTGTGCAGGATCATGATGGCGAGATGACGGAAGAGGAGAAGGTCCGGATCTGCTCCAATATCACTTGCATGAATCTTTCGCCGGGTGTGCTTGTCCACTTGGTCCAGAACCCGTGCCTCCCCGTCCGCTTCGTCGTCCAGGCCATGCTCGTGGAGCAACGCCGCACCCGGCGCCTCATCCTCGACCACGCCGGCAAGGACGACGTTCGAGGAGAAGCGGAGGTGCGCGTGCAGCCGCCGCCTACGCTTGGCGCGATCCTGCAGCGCGACGCGGGGCTCCGGCACTGGTCGCAACTCCGCGCCGAGGCGGAGGCCACCAGCCTCCGCATCGAGAGCCTGGAGCACGACCTCAGCGGCCTCAGGCAGAGGCTGCGGTGGTCGGAGGAGAAGCGGGCGGATATGGAGTCCGTCCGGTCGTCCAGCTTCCGAATCGTTGGCTGCGTTGAGGCGGACGAGGTAGCGGCGCTGCCGGCGGGTAAGGGGAGCGCCCGGAGGAGCGGCGGGCTTGGGCGGAGGTTGATGCGGGGGCTGAGAAAGCTGTTCCAGAACACGCCGGAAGCGGGCGGCCAAGAGTCAAGCGCCAGCGGCGCAGGCCGTGACGTGGAGGTCGCGGGGAAGGGGCGGCGCGGCCACCGGAGAAATAACTCCTTTAGTTGATTCTTGCCCTGTTTGATTACGTTGTTTTTCTTTTGCTTGAAAACTACCGATAATTTTCAAAATTTAAAATAAAAGGCGAATCCAAATTTTGGGGTAACTATCAAAATGTATCACAACTTAGACTACGTGCGAGAGGACTGTTAATTGTTGTCTCATCTATTTATATTTGGATTTTCAATTACGACAGGAGAATTTGTCTTCAAATGCGATATGAATTTTAGAACGTTAAATTTTGAATCATTTGTTATGAATACTTTTTGATTTATTCTCATGATCTTATGAATTTTTTTTAATCAAATTTTGAATCATTTGTTATGAATATTTTTTGATTTATTCTCATGACCTTATGAAATTCTTTTTTTAGGATCGAGTCTTTCGATGTTACTCAACCTTATTAATATTTTTTAAAAAATATTATAAATTTTATCCCTTGTATGATAAAATAATTTTATTAGATAAAAATTAATTCTCTCGGAATTTATTTTTACGAGGAGTAAATATACTCCCGAAGCCCGACCAGGGATACTCTTGAGAGGAACTAAATTACATTTTTGATTCATAAATTTTATACATTTTCCCCTTGGGCACGTTTATCTAGTAAACATGGGGGTGTAGCTCATATGGTAGAGCGCTCGCTTCGCATGCGAGAGGCACGGGGTTCGATTCCCCGCACCTCCATTATAAATTTTGCCTCTATGGATTGTCTCGGTGGGTAAGGCGTCTGTCGCTTAAAACGGAGGTCTCAGATTTGAGATCATCAGTTGCACATGGGGTAAAAACCTGGCCTGTTAGCTTAAATTCTTTCGGCCCTAGGCGCCTTACCTCCCGCCAGTAAATTTGTGATTTACTTCCTTTGGACACCTATGGGGCGGGGACCAGGGAGCCACTGAAGTGGCGGATCCACCTTTTTGAAATGTTTATCTGGTAAACCAGTAGGATATTTTCCCATACAAATTAACATTTTTAAACGCACGTAGAGTTCGAACCAAGGTTTGTAAAATCACGAATCTGGTATAATCGTATGATTCGAAAGCACAAATTAATTTAGGACTGTACAAAATTGATTTTCATAATAGAATCAGAGCATAATCGGTAGAATCGGACAGGATCGTACATGATCAGATAGGATCCGACAGAATCGGAGCAGAATCGAAATAGGATCGGTGGAAATTTTGAGAGGTCATAATTTTTATCTTGGATTAAAACCACGAGACCGATAATATACCAAATCAAAACTCGTTCAAGATGTATAATTAGTTTTAGGTTGAAATTAAAAAAATATCAAAGTCTTTTCAATGACTTAGAAGATTTTTTATCTTTTTTTATTATTTTTGTCTTTTACAAAATTACGATTAGGGTTTTAAGTTTCTTTAAACATCTATTTAATTATTTTTGAGTTAGTTTTTATCAATAATATTCTGCCGTATTTTTTTCTTTCAAAATAACAAGTTTTTGGATGTCCATTATCTAATAGGTTGATCTTTAAATTTGATCATCTTATAACCAAAGGAATATTCTTGAAGTTGAACGTAATTATTATTATTCATATGTTGATTGAAATATTATTGTTCCTGAAGGAATCAACGTCGACGGCCAGTCACCGGAGTTCAGCCCACGAGGATAATGACAAGAGAGGAAGAGCTCCCACCCTGCGAGATTAACACGAGCGTTAATGGAACACGTCGAAGGTTGTCCGGCGGAGCCCACTCCGACGCTCAAGTCAGTACGAGAGTCTCTTAGATGAAAGGAAATAAGGAAAAGTATGAGTAAGAATGAGCTTTACCCCTTTACCTGGGGGGGGGGGTTGGAGTACCTTTTATACATGAGGCGGCAGTCACACTTGTCCCCACGTTCTTCTCCACATCCCCTCAATTGTCGATTACAGGATAATCCTTGTAACGGTCCTTAAAGCCATTAAATCTGGGTTGTTGTGATAATTAAAGCTTTAATAGCCGCGTATTATGAGTCATGATTATCTCGTAATTATTAGCGATAATTATCCACAAATCCGAAGAAAGGGGACGGTTATTTGAGGTCGGGCTACCAGATAGGGTGATCCTTAGGGTCCGCTACCTTGAGGTGATCTCGGGGTCCTTTGGCCCGGGGAGATCCCGGGCATTCGCCTTCCCGAGGTGATCTCGGGGACCTGACCTCCCGAGGTGATCTCGGGCATATGCCCTCCTAAGGCAATCTCAAGAGTAAGCCTGCCCGAGGTAGTCTCAAGAATCTACCTTCCCGAGGGGTTTCGGGAGTCAAGGAAAGAGAGTCATCCAACTTAGTAGATCTTGCTACATAGCTTCTTCAGTCCACGTGTCAGCCACGGGGTGCTCAACCTCATCACAAGTCCCTCCCTTCAAGTCTAATCGAAGGAAGTATGGTTGACTGATTAGACTAGTGGCATAACTAGGGGCGGAGCCACCCTTGGGCTAGGGTGGGCTCCAGCCCCACCTCCCTTTTTATAATACAAATAATATTTTTGATTATTTTTTTAATTAATTATAAATTTATTAATTGGTAAAATATTAAATTAAAAATAATTAATTTTAAAAATAAAATATCAAATTAGAATGATAAATTTTATAAAAAATCATTATATTTATAAATTAATAAACATATTAATTTTAATTTGTTTAATATTTTATCCTGAATTTGTCGATAGTAAGGTCTTTTTTCATTTCCGCATTATCATTTCTTTTTCTCTAATTTTTCTCTAATCTATAAATTTCGTCGCTGACAAAGAGTCAACAAATATTGGCCGCTCGAGAGATGGTCGACAAGGCACTCATGAGGCGGACATTGCCTTGCCAGGCGATCAAGAACTTCTTCGTGTGTGATCGCAAGCAAGGTGAACACTATCTCCCGAGGCAACTAACAACAGCTTCGCGTTCAATAACTTTGCGACTCTCAAGATTCTCAATTTTGTCAGCCCTAGATAATTTTGAATTCTGGCTACGCCCCTGGGCGTAACGAGGAAGCTATATTATGGTGGACCCATATATTCATTACTACTTCATTGGCGGCCTGCCGGGTCCGAGGAATCAGAACATTCATCCCTGGACCCAGACAACTCCTCGAATCAGTCCAACATCTCTACGAGTTTCGAGACAGCGCCATGACAGTTGTCCATGTCCCTTTAAAAGCGCATGGGGTCTCTTAATGACGACAAGACGGTCTAACGAATGTAGCCTCGCCACTTGCTCCGTCATTCTCTGCGCGGCTATCTCCCGCTGATACGCGCCGCAGGGCCATACGAAGCGACGACCATAAAAGATGGTGGCGCCTCGGGATGCCCAATCAGCACCATTGACGTGTTGCATTCTTATTGCTCATATACTGGCGACTTCTCTCTATAAAAACGGGTGCAACGACACCCTTCCGCCTTCTTGCCTTATCTGCTTTCGACCTCCTCATTCACCTTCTGCTAGTCCAGCCGCTGCATTCGCTCCCAGCGTAAGTCTTCTTCTCTTATTTACTCCTTTCGTTCACCATCATGAGTCCGGCAGAGAAGAAGAAGAAGCCCCGAAGCGGGAGAGAAGACCGCTTAGAGGAACAGACCTATAGCTCGGAGTGGTATGACACCATCTCTTCTAGGGTTAAGTTAGAGACCCTCCAAGTCGCCTGCGAGAAGTACGGTATTCCGGCGAACTTAGAGGTAGAAGTACCCACGTTAGGTCAATCACCCATAGAACCTCCCCTAGGCTTTTTTTAATTTTTTCCTAGGGCGGGTAGAGTTAGGACTTCGCTTCCCTATTCCTCCCTTCTTCATGAGTGTTTCCTCTTACTTCGACATTCCTCTCCAATAGATGACCCCCAACACCTTCGCTCAGATGGGCGGGGGCGTACATCATTTTTAAGCTTTTCGATATCCCCTTAACCCCCAGTTTTTTCTATTTCTTTTTCGTTCCGGTTGACTCGCGAGGGGCGTTTAGCTTTACAGCCCGCACCGGTCATAAGTTCCTAGGGGGTCTTCCTTCCTCCCACAAGGAATGGAAGGAACGTTTTTTCTTTATCCGACTCCCCCAGCGTCCCTTCAGCCCTAGTCGTTGGATAGAGAGCCTTCCCCCCATCCCGGACCTCGGCGACTTCCAGCAGGACGCAGGATACCAGAGGGCTAGGGGTATCCTGACTGGGATGGAGTTCCACAGCCTCCAGCTGGTACACTGCAAGGAGCTTCTCTATAGGGCTACCTCAGCTCAAAAATCACCAGACTTAGCCCTAATCTCTGTAAGTTCTCCTTTTTGGTAAATATCTTTGTTAATTTTAACTGATATCCTTCCGTCTTTGTTCTGCAGACGACATAATGCTCTCGCGACCCATCAACCGACTTCTGAAGTGGAAACAAGCCAGCGAGGAGGCTCTGGTTCCCGCTCCAGTTCCTTCTGCCCCGGTGGGCATCCTGGCTGAGGGCTTTGAAGAGGTGGCCCAACAGTCTGAAGATCAGGGAGCCCAGGACCCCCCTGAGGCCCCAGGGGTAGAGGGGCTGCCTGCTCAAGCTGAAGGGGATTCTCCGCCCTCCCCAGTACAAGCAGGAGATGGGGAGACCACACTTGCGCTCCCAGACGAGCAGCAGTTACTCCCGGCACCCGAGAAGAAGCGGCGGGAACGATTCACCCACAAGCAGACCCCCTTGAAGTGGTTGAGGAAAATCTTGACCTCGGAGCTTCCCCCAGTCGCTGATGAAGAGGCCCTGGTGTCTTTGTCACAAAGCCTTCAGAAGACGCCCTCTTCTCCTTTCGGGATCTCCAATGATCTGGTCGTCCTTGCTCCAGCCGCCCCGATTGCTACTCCAGCTATTCGGCGAGACAAGGAGGTGCTGCCCAGTGTGCCTCGTACCCACCAAAAGGCCTCGGGGGTGAAGAAGGCGACGACCAAAGATTCCCAGTCCATCCAAATAAAAGCAACTCCCTCCAAGAGTCCCAGATAGCCGGTGGCATCCAGATCCAAGGAAGATGCCCTTGACCCTAGGAAGGTCCCTGGCCCATCGATTGAAGTTGCCGAGGAACTTCTTTCCCCTCCTGCTCAGCTGGGGAGGTCGGCCAGGTATCTGGGCATGCTTTTTTTTTTTTAAAGAATTTTATTGCAAGAAATAAAGAAAAACCATATTAGAAGGGGGACCAAACCTAACCTTCTGATATGGAATTACAAAGAGAGGGCTTGCTAGAATTTCCATCTTTTTTGACAAAAAGAGGAATTGACAAACTGGTTTTACACGGGGAGCTCAAAAGAGGTTTTGGCTAGAACTATACAACATTCTTCATTAGTAATTCGTCCTCATAGCCATAGACCACTTGGATTTTCAAGACTTTTTTGATAAAAGCTTCATAAAATTTTGACTTAAACTGTATTTGCTTTCCATTGATCAGGTTTCAACATAGATGGCTTATAACCAAGCACTGCTTCAAAAACCAAATCTTTTGGGCCATAAACTTTATGCAATTTGGAACTATCAGTAATATTTCACAGGGGAGCCTCCAACTTAAATGAGTTATATTGCATTTTCTGAAAACCCATGTCGCAGCCAAGAGCCAGCTAGCTTTGTCATTTACAGAATTTGAAGTTGATATCTTTAAGAACATCTTTCAATCAAGTGGAGCCAAACTGATTTTATAGACCTTCCATCTTCATTTTGGTACGAAGCAGCTCTTCTGCCTTTCCTTCACTTAGTCTTCAAAAATAACTTCTTACCAAAAACAGTATAATTTGATACTCCAGTTCAGTTCTGAAAACATTAATCCTGTGTAAAAAGAAAGCAATGCAGCCACTGATCTTGGAGAACCATTTTTATAATAGAAAGAAGACCCAACAGTATCTGATAGCATTCAATCCATAGCTACAGAGAATCCAAATAATACTATTTGATCCGTTGTTTAATATTTTGATCAGCAAAGATTTCGATAAGTATAAGCAGTATAATTTTTGATTGCTTATCAGATTGCCTTCTGTCTTTCCTTCATTTAGTCTTCAAAAATAACTTCTTCCCAAAAACAGTATAATTTTGATATTCCAGTTCGGTTCTGAAAAGATCAATCTTGCAAATAAATTCTTTTTGCTCATAATTCTATAAACAAGCAAACAAGTTTTATAAGCAATCACTGATTTCTGATAACCATTTTATAACAAGCCTGCTGTAACAGCTATGGCAAAGGAAATTCATCAGTATAATAGAAAGAAAACCAGAAAAATTATACTAGTACTTATCTCGCATCTGCAACAGCTGTGCAAAAGGAAAGCAATTCAGCCACTGATCTTAGAAAACCATTTTTATAATAGAAAGAAAACCCAACAGTATCTGATAGTATTCAATCCATAGCTGCAGAGATAAACCAAATAATAAAATATTTGGTCCGCTGTTTAATAGCTGAATCAGCAGAAATACTATGCCAGTTCTGAAAACAATAAGCATCAGTTATGATGAAGAAAACCATCAGAGCTCTCTGATTTTAAACTCATCTGTATCAACTCTGGAAGATTACTAGAATCATTTGAAACTCTACTTACATCTTCAAAGGCAGTCTAAAATAGATAACAGAAACCAGATACTAGCATCACTTATAAAATTTTCCGGTGTAGCCTGATATAAGGAAGGCCCATCCTGTCCACCTTACATATGCCTTGCAGTTTTTTATCTTCATCTTGCTTCCATATAACTCTCTCCCCTTGAATATTAAATGCTTGATTTGCTAGATAGTCCGCAGCACTATTTGCCTCTCTATACACATGGGAGTAGGAAATTTGGTGCTTCATCATAATCAATCTAATTTTCAGTATTATCTTCCTATATTCCCAACATGTTAATGAAGAATGCAATATATTCAAAGAAACCTTAGAATCAGATTCTAACCAGACCGGCAAAAAGTTATTAGCTACACATAGTTCAAGACCAACTAGAATAGCATAAAGTTCTGCTTTCACATTTGAAGATAATCCCAAAGAACCATATTTAGCCATAATAAAATGTCCTCTATGATCCCGAATAATAATCCCATATGATGATAAGCCAGGATTCCCTCGAGAACATCCATCCGTGTTAAGTTTATAGCATCCTAAATTAGGTTTCTTCCAATGCACCAAAGTAACTGTATTTTTTATCACAGTTTTAATCATTAATCCCCAAGTTTGCGCAACTGCCGTGTATCCCTTCCAATGTATTCCTTTTATATTTCCGGCAGTAGCCCCCAATATACAATATTGTATTATATGTCTTTGAATTTTTTCCACTTCTTGCTTTACTCCTTTATGCTTAGCCTCATTCCTAGCTAACCATAAAAACCAAAGGATGAGAAAGGGCATCACCTCTCTAATATGCCCTCCATGTGTCCATTCCGAGCTCCTTTTCCATTCATCAAAACGTGATGGCCTATTCACACAAAAAATTCTAGCAAAATAAGTCCATACCTTTTTAGCGATAGGACCATCATAAAACAAATGTTCCCAAGTTTCCATATAATTGCAGCAATGACACTTAGATGCTAAAGCGACTCCCCGTCTTTGTAATACTTCTTCCACAGGTAATTTCCTCTTCAGAAATCTCCAAACAAACACCGAAATGCTTGGCTTGAGTAAGCTATTCCAAACTGCATAGTTAATGGAAGATTCTATTTGTGTTTGTCTAATCCTATCCCACGCAGATTTTAGTGAAAAATTACCATTTAATGAAGGTTTCCAAGTGATCTGATCTGGCACAAGTTGTTGTATATGATAACCGGCAAACTCAGCATGTAATTCTTCCGGAATAACTTCTCTAATTCTGTTCATATTCCAATTTAAACCATCAAATAGATGTGCAACCTTCATTTCACTATCTCTAACAGGTGCAAATGATTGAAAGAGAGGCCCTGCATCAAGCCAACCATCATACCATAAGTTTATTTTACCATTTCCCAAGATCCAACCGATATATTGTTCTGCCAAGCTACGGACTTTAATCAGTCTGCGCCAACATGGGGATACATTCCCTTTTAAATTCACCACCACCGGATGTATAGATCTACAATATAGCTTGGATAAAAATTCTGCCCAAAGAGTGTTCTGCTCTCGAAATCTATACCAAAGTTTAATAGTCATTGCCAAACTATAGTCCGCAAGCTTTCTTACTCCCAACCCTCCTTCCAATTTCTGTTTACTAATATCTTCCCATGAAACCCAATGTATTTTCCTGTTATTTTCCGTAGAGCCCCAGAAAAATCTTGCAAAAAGCATCTCCAAACTGTGAAGAACTGATAATGGAGGTAAAAGCACTTGTAGTAAATAAAGAGGCATAGAGATGAGGACACTTTGAATTAGACATAATCTACCTCCATAAGATAAATTTGATAAATTCCAACCCAAGAGCCTTTTCCTTATCTTCTCTATCATAGGGTAGAAATATGCTGATTTTCTATGTCCAGTGAATAGAGGAACACCTAAGTATTTCAATGGCCATGTTCCTTCCAAAAAACCTGTTACATTTAAAATTAATCTTTTTCGATTATCTGGGATTTTCTTTGACAGATAAATCATGCTCTTCTTTGCATTAATAGCTTGCCCTGAATATCTTTCATACTCATCAAGAAAGGCTTTAACTTTTTTAACACAATTAACAGAACCGTTCAAGAAAATCATCACATCATCGGCATATGCAAGGTGAGAAATTCCTAATGAACAACCTGAGATAAATCCCAATTTAGGATTATTGAGGAAGAGTTTCTCTAAACCCCTAGATAATAATTCAGAAGCAATGATAAAAGAATAGGGGAAATAGGATCTCCTTGCCTTAATCCTCTTTTTGACTGAAAGAATCCTGCCAAAAGTCCATTTATACGAACAGAAAACCAAACTGAAGTAATACATCTTCTAATGGTGTCTATAAATTTTTCTGAGAATCCAAAAGCTATCATGATTTTGAAAAGAAAATTCCACTGAACCCTATCGAATGCTTTGGCCATGTCTAGTTTCATAATCATATTTCCCCCTCTAACATGATAATTCAATTTATGCGTCATTTCCTGTGCTAGGAGAATATTATCAGAGATTAATCTACCTTCAACAAAACCACTCTGATATGGGGATATAATCTTGTTCAATATTTTCCTCAATCTATTTGCCAACAGTTTTGAGATTATTTTATATGAAACATTACATAAACTAATAGGGCGGAAATCTTGCCATGCTTGTGCATTCTCTATTTTTGGAATTAAAACAATAGTTGTAGCAGCCATACCTTTAGGAATCATCCCACCTTTGAAAAAATCTAGAACTGCTTGGCAAACATCATATTGAATAATATCCCAACAAGAAATGTAAAAGGCTGCAGAAAAACCATCCGGCCCTGCCACACTGTTTTGATCCATTTCCCACACAACCTTCTTTATCTCTTCATTGGAAGGCAATGCCGAGAGTGCTTCATTCTCTTCTATGGTGATCATTTCAGGGATGCAACTAAGATCAAATGGTAATTCATTAAAGGGTTCTCCTGATAGTAGCTTCTCAAAAAAACTAACTCCCGAAGCTCTGATCAAATCCGGTTTTTCTAGACATACACCTTCATCCCATATCCGAAATATTCTATTAGCAATTCTTCTTGTTTGCACCATGTTGTGAAAAAACTTTGTATTTCTATCTCCCTCACACATCCACTTTACTGCTGCTTTTTGTTTCCAAAAATCTTCTTCCATTTGAAGAGTTTTGAAGAAATGAGCTTGAAGCTTATTTTTGTTGATTCTATTATCATCCGAAGGATCATTGTCAAATATTTTCTCTGCTTCACTATACTGTTCTTCTGCTTTGCGAATATTGTCATGTATGTTCCCAAATACATCTCTATTCCACCACTTCAAATGGCTTTTTAATCTTTTCAGTTTGATCTGCAGATTGATAAGGCCGTAATTATCACTAGGCAAATTCCAATTCAGCTTGACAGTTTGCATAAACCCCTGGTGTCTTAGCCACATTTTCTGGAATCTGAAGGAGGCTACTATCTGCTCTGTTATTGGAAAAGAAATCAATAATGGGCAGTGATCTGAAGCTGCTCGGTTTAAATGTTCCACCCGTACTGAAATACCTTTCCCCTGACCAACTGTGGAGATTAAAACTCTATCCAATCTTTTCCATATCCGATTATTTGTCTAGGTGAAACAATCCCCTACAAACCTGCATCAACCAAGCCAGCTAACATCATAAAATTGTTAAAATCTTCCATAGCACCTCCCCTTGTAATAGCTCCAGCCGATTGTTCTGAAACATTGGCTATGACATTGAAGTCCCCACCTACCAACCAGAATTCTTCATTAATTGGTTTGATACGCTCCAGTTGTTCCCATAGATCATACCTATCAACTTTGGAACATTTAGCATAGACTATAGTAACCAACATTTCAATAGGGAGCAAGGAAGATTTCAATCTTAAATGCAGAAATTGTTCATGATCAAATAAAACCTCGCAATTTATATTTGCATCATGAGAAAACCATATTTTTCCAGAGCAATTGGAAAATGTCATAGAAAAGCCTAAACTTCTTGTAATAAAGGAGTCATCAAGAGTTATCATAGGTTCTAAAATACCTACAAAGTTCAAATGAAAATTATTCTTCAAATAACTCAATCTTCTTAGTGAAGAAGCATTTCCTATTCCTCTAATGTTCCATATTATTCCTGACATTATGAAACTGAAATTTTTGATCCCTTTTGCATTTGAGTTTTACTTCTAGTTACCCTTTGCGGCAATATAGAAGGACCTTTTTTAGAAGGTATTGAAATTGCTGCTTTATTCAGTTCTTGAGGGAATGAAGAAGATCTTTGAAGCTGTCCCCTTCCCTCCTCATCAGAGGTAGTTTCTTCTAAAAAAGATTTGGAAATATTAACTTCCTCAACTGTGTTCTGTCTTTCTTCATTTTGTTGTTCCTGTGTTTCCATTATTAATTCCCCAAATTCATTCAGATTATTATCCATAAGCAGTAAATCAGGCTTCTCTTGTATTTCTATAAATTCTGAATCAGTCTGCCCTAACATCTCCTGCATACCCTTATCAGAAATCAATTTCTTTGTTTGAATTTGCTCTTTCTGTGGTCTTTGTTTACTTATTTCATTCTCCACTAAACTGTTGCTGTTATCTCTGCTTTCTGAAGGTTGCATATCCTGTAAAGATTTTCTACTAACTATATCCAGATTATCCTCTTTTTCTTCATTGTCACTGCTTACTTTCAGGTCTTGCTTGTCAGTTATATTTTCCTGCTCCTCCTCTTCTAACATTGATAAAGATTGGAATCTGTTTTCAGTCTTGTACATTTCCTTTTGTTCATTCATTTGCTGATTAACAGGCCCCTTTTTTTGAATCCAGGTTTGCCTATTTGTTCTATAAATTTCTCCTTCTCTCTGGAATTCCAGCCTATCATCATTTATTTGGTCTGCAACGCTCTGTTTTCCTCTTAAGTCTTCCTTTTGAACCATAGTATTTGCTTCATTCCACTTCCAGTCCGGTTTGGGCTTATTGCCATTAATATAACACTCATCAGCCGAATGTCCTAGGTGAAAGCAAGATATGCAGTATTTAGGATACTTTTCAAAGATCACCTTTTGTAACCTCTTTTCTTTCCCAATACCTATCCAAAATTCAGATATCAATGGTTTTAGAAGATCGATCTCTACACATACTCTTGCCATATACAGCCTTGAACCATCTGCCGTTGCCTCATCCACTTTTATTGGTTTTCCTACAATTCTAGCAGCAGAGAACAAACAACTTTTGTTGAACATATGAATGGGGAAATCTGGTAACTGTATCCAAACAGGAACTATTGAAGATTCAGCTTCGTAAGTGAAATATGGTGACCATTTAAAGATACGCAGTGGAATTCCTCCAATGTACCAAACTCCTCGAGCCCAAACTCTCGCCATGTCTTCGTTTGATGTGAGATGTAAGAAGATATGACCCGATCGCAAAAATCTGATGTTGTAGACATTGGACAACCCTAGATTCTTAAAAGCTTGCGAAATTGCTGAATAACTAGGTCTTTTACCAGAAAATTTTCCAACCAGAGCGAAGCGATAAGAATCAGCCATAGATAATACCTCCTCTTCATTGTAGAAGATGCCCGGTTTGTTATTATAGATCTTCATCTCCTTAAAGTCCTCTCCAATCTCATCGAAGGCTTTTTTTGATGTTCTCGGCGAAGATGGCCTTAGTGCTGCAGCATACGAAATCTCCCGATCTATCGCAGTTCCTTGAAGATTCTGCGGACCCTCATGTTGATCAGAAATAGCAGTGGAGAGGGGAGGGAAAGCCGACAGATCCGGCGCCGGCGGTTTGCTGGCGCCGGCGGCCATCGCCGCTGTAATAGGAACGCGCGCGAGCTTAGTCTTCTAATCGCCTTCAAATCGCCTGGGTCGGTGAGAGAAAATCGCCGTATCTGGGCATGCTTCGCCATTCTCTGCTAACGGTAGTTACTCTTAACTTTCTCTTCTCTTTTCTTTTCACTATCACGCTCTAACCATCACTCTTTCTATATTGTAGGTCGCTTCTAACTATGTGGCTATGAGCCGCTTACTGTGCTCCCGAGGGATTACTAAAGACCTCCTCCAATGAGTGGCAGCGTCAGAAGCAGAGTCTAGCCGTGCCCATAAGGCAGGCCTCCTGCAGATGGAGGTCAACCGGGCCCTAAGGGTGAAGGTAGAACACTGCCTCGATGCCTTGCTAGCCTCTGAGGAGGCTCTTCACAGTTATCGACTCCGGGAGCGCTCCCTGTCGGAGAAGAATTAGGTCCTCTCCAACTTTGACGACTGGCAGAAGCTGACCCAGGAGCGGGAGCAACCCCAGACCCAAGCGAAGGAGTTGTCTGCCACCGTCCAACTCCTGGAAACCTCCATGAAGACTCTGGAGGATCGGACCATGAACAAGAGCGCCAGCTGGTCACCCAAGTGTCTGAAATAGAGCTGGCAGCTGCATACGTGTCTGACCTCCAGGAGGAAGCCACCCAAGCCCAGGACAAGGCTTTGACCACCTCTCAGAAACTCAAGGAAGCCTTAGGGGCTCATGATCGCCTGTCTTGGGAGGTGGCCAAGTTGAATTCTGCTAAAAAGGAGGTCGAAACTAAGCTACAGAGGCATAAGACCGACCAAGCAGCTCAACTATCCAACACGAAGGCAGAGTTCAAGGCCAAATTTCTACAGTCTGACGAGTTCGACGACCTTTTGATTGAACAGGTATTGAAACGCCTAAAACAGGGCTTCAACGGTGCCATTAGCCGACTGAGAAAGACCCAACTACTGAAACCAAACGCCGATCTGAGTGCCCTGAGCATTGGCCAAGTCTGGGATGAGCTCTCGCCCGAAAAACAAGAAATGTAGAGCTCTTCCCGGGCCTTGCCTTCTTTTTGTTTTTCATCCTTAGCAACCTTTTCATTTTTTCTAATGTACCAAATATGTAATCATCTTGAATGCATCGAAAACATTTTTTTGGGTCCAATGTCTCGAGTATCTTTTCTTCTTTACTTTTTATGTATTATTTGTCCTTGACATGAGGAGCAAGGAAATTGAAGAACAAGTGTTCTTCCCTGACTCAAGGAGCAAGGATGTTGACAAGCAGCAATTCAGTCCAAGGAGCAGAGGGCCCCGAGGGAACCCTTGGTGCTGCCAAAGAATGAGCATATAGCCTGAAGAGCTTGCAACCGAGAGGGAAACGCCGAATTCAGATGGGCCAGTCGGGCAGACCGAGAGGGAGGAGTTATAGTAGTTGTATCTCTTGTACTTTGTTTTGTTGTCTGAGAGTGTAACTACTAAATGTACACTGAAATTGTTAATGGAACACTATGTTCTTTTCCTTTGTGTATATAGAGTCTTTCTTTAATCTCTGTCTCCTTGTGCATTTACACGACCCCCTTTTATCTTCACAAGTGAGATCATTTTAGTCTAGCCACGGACCAAGGGGTCACCAGTGCAGCAAGGATGACTTTCGGCTCAAAAACCTGGAGCTCAGAGGCCGGCTAGGCGTTGCATGTCCATACAAGTCTTCGTCGGACAGCCGCAAAGAAATGATTTCTGTCACATTCTTATAGCTAGCTCTTGGTCTGGCATCCGCAGCACCCAAACCAAGCCTACTCACCTCGGGCATCCGCAGCACTGCGAGGTAGCAGAGTTTTACAGCTCTTGGTCGGGCATCCGCAGCACCCAGACCAAGCCTACTCACCTCGGGCATCCGCAGTACCGCGAGGTAGTAGGGTTTTACAGCTCTTGGTCAGGCATCCGCAGCACCTAGACCAAGTCTACTCACCTCGGGCATCCGCAGCGCCGTGAGGTAGTAGGGTTTATAGCTTTTGGTCGGGCATCTGTAGCACCCAGACCAAGCCTACTCACCTCGAGCATCCGCAGCATCGCAAGGTAGTAGGGTTTTAATAACTTTTGGTTGAGCATTCCAGCACCCGAACCAAGCCTACTTACCTCGGGCATCCGCAACACCGCGAGGTAGTAGGGTTTTGTAGATCTTGGTCGGGCATCGACAACACCCAACAAGCCTACTCACCTCGGGCATCCATAGCACCGCGAGGTAGTAGGGTTTTATAGCTCTTGGTCGGTCATCCGCAGCACTCAGACCAAGTCTACTCACCTCGGGTATCCGCAGCACCGCAAGGTAGTAGGGTTTTAGCAGGCACGTATTCGGTGTTCTTTGAGTAATATTTCATTTGCTCCTTTATTTATTGAACTGCAAGGCAGTGCCAATAGAAATACAAGTTTTATGCAAATGACTCAACATCTCACCGAGTATGATAAGGTTGGAGATGATTGACATGCCATGGCCTCTCCATCCCCTTGCCTTGGTCATCTTCCAGATAGTAGCTGCCTTTGTAAGCTTGCTGGTGATGATGTAGGGTCCGTCCCATTGAGGCTCCAGCTTCCTCGGGTTGCCGACTGATTTGATCCTCTTCCAAACCTTGTCTTCGACTTCAAAGCTGCGGGCAATTACCCGGCGATTGTAGGCTTGTTGCATACATCGTCGGTATGCTTCCAGCAGGGCTGCTGTTTTGTCCTGGACCTCTGCCATGAGATCTAGGTCAATTAACCATTCTTGATCATTGTCCTCCTTGTTATAGTGTTTCCGTCGGACAGACTCTTCACCCACCTCCACCGGAATCACGGCCTCGACTCCATACACCAACTGAAAAGGGGTCTGGCCTGTTCCTTCTCGTGGAATGGTATAGTAGGACCACAAGATACTGGGGAGCTCCTCGACCCAGCTGCCTCCGACGTGATCTAGTTTTATCTTGTGTCCCTTGAGGATTTCACGGTTAACGACCTCAACTTGTCAATAGCCTTGAGGGTATGCGACCGATGTGAAGGCTTGACGAATGCCTAGCCCCTCACCCCATTCTTTGAGCTTGCGCTCGACAAACTGCCTTCCATTGTCCGACACCAGCTTGTGGGGGATACCGTATCTGTAGACAATATCCCTCCATAGGATCTTCATTACCGCGGCCTCCGTGATATGTGCCAGAGGCTCTGCTTCCACCCATTTGGAGAAATAGTCCACAAGGACTAGCAGGAACTTCTTCTGCTGTGGTCCGATGGGAAACGAACCTACAATGTCCATTCCCCACTGATTGAAGGGGTAGGACACCGTGGAGGCTCGCAAGGGCTTGGTCGGTCGATGAGTCACATGTTGATATCTCTGGCAGGCTTCGCATCCGACCACAAACTTGAGAGCGTCAGCCTGTAGAGGGGGCCAAAAGTACCCTGCCAAAATAATCTTCCTAGACAGAGACCTTCCCCCAACGTGGCTTTCCTAGATGCCTTCATGTACCTCCCGCATCACATAGTTGGCTTCCTCTGGCCCGACACATTTGAGGACTGGTCGGGCAAAGACCCTCCTGTATAACTGATCTCCGACCAATGTGAATCTGGCTGCCCGGCGGTGGAACAATCGACTTCCTTGATTCATGCTTGGAGAGTTCCCGCTGCGTAGGAACTTCACATATGAATCTCTCCAATAGGCTACGGTGTCGCCTTTCACCTCCTCTCCAATCTGCGCTACCGTCTCTTCCGAGGCACTAGGTCCATCTAGCTGTCAGGTCGAGATGGAGCTAGCCAACCTGGCTAGCTCATCGGCCTTGACCTTGTCTGCCCAGGAGATCTTCTGCAATAGAACCTCCGTGAAGGAAGCTTTCAGCTGCACATAGTGAGCTACATACTTCTGTAAGCGTTCATACCTAACTTCGAAGTCGCCCTTTATTTGCTGTGCCACAAGCTGAGAGTTCGAATGTACAATGACCCGAGTAGCTCCCACATGCTTGGTTGCTTGCAGGCCCGCTAGGATTGCCTCGTATTCAACTTCATTGTTGGTGGTTTTGAAGTGGAGCCGAATGGATAAATGTAATGTGTCCCCTCGGGGGGAGACCATTAACACCCCGACTCCGCTGTGATGGTTGTTGGAAGACCCGTCTACATAGATCTTCCAGACTCCTTCAGCATCGGACTCTGGGACAGTCTCAAGCATGAAATCTGAGAGAGCTTGTGCCTTGATAGCGGTACGAGGCTGGTACTCAATACCTTATTTGCCTAGCTTTGTCGTCCATTTAATCAACCGACCTGAAGCTTTGAGATTGGTGAGGACCCATGCGAGCGGACTGTTGGTGAGAACCACGATAGGATATGCTAAGAAGTATGACCTTAACCTCCGCCCCATTAAGACCAGAGCATAGGTTAGCTTCTCCATCGTAGTGTATCGCATCTCGGCATCCTTTAGGAGATGTCCGAAGAAGTATATGGGATATTGCACCATGCCTTCTTCTCGGACGAGTGTCGAGCCCACCGCTTGTTCTGCTGCAGATAGGTAGACAAATAAGGTCTCCCCCTCCATTGGCTTATAGAGGATGGGGAGCTCAGCGAGATAAACCTTCAGATTGGCAAATGCCTTCTCACACTGGTCATCCCAGTCGAACTTGTATACTTTTCTCAGAATCTTGAAGAATGGTAGGGTCCTATCTGCAGACTTGGAGATGAACCTGGACAGAGCCGTGATTCTACCATTCAGCTGTTGCACTTCCTTGAAGTTGCGAGGGGATGACATATCCAAAATAGCCTTTACTTTTTCTGAATTAGCCTCGATTCCCCTTTTTGTCACCATGTACCCCAAAAACCGGCCTCTTTTCACCCCGAATAAGCACTTGGCAGGGTTCAACTTCGGCTTGTTGGCCCTCAGGGTGATGAATGTTTCTTCTATGTTGGCTATCATATCCTTTCCCTTGTCAGTCTTGACCAGGATATCATCCATGTACACTTCGATGTTTCTCCCGATCTGATGCCTGAAGACCTTGTCCATCATCCGCTAATAAGTTGCCACAGCGTTGTGCAATCCGAAAGGCATGACATTATAGTAATACATGCCATCGGCTGTCACAAAACTGACTTTCTCCTGGTCTTCGGGAACGAGAGGAACTTTGTGATAGCCTTGATAAGCATCCAACATCGAAATGAAATCACAACCGGCCGTAGAATCTACTAACCGGTCTATTCGAGGCAAGGGGTAACAATCCTTAGGGCAGACTTTATTCAAATCGCGAAAATAAATACAACCCGCCATTTACCCCTGGTTTAGGGACAAGGACTACATTAGCTAACCAGACCGGGAATTGAACTTCTCTTATATGCCCGACTCTTAACAGCTTGTTGACTTCTTCTCTGATAGTCTTGTCCTGCTCTGGTGCAAAATGTCTTCGTCTCTATTTTACCGGCCGAGCTCCAGGGATTACATGTAGGTGATGCATGGCTAGAGCTAGGAGGACCCCTTTGATTTCCTCAGCAGCCAAGGCGAAGACATCTCGATGGTTCTGCAGGTAGTCTATAAGACGGCTTCTCAGCTCCGGTGCACTAAGACTACTAACAAGCCCTAACTAAGCTTGTTTCGTCAAGAGCTCCCAGTCCAAACCGAGTTCTCTTAAATAGAACTCTAAGCTGAAACCCTCGCCACCAGTCGACTGCTCCCAGGGCAGTCGACTGACTCCACTCAAATTCGACCGTTGCAGCTCAACGTTAGAATTCTGGCTACTTACCAATCGACTACTCCTGGGGCAGTCGACTGGTCCAGGGTCAGAAATATTCTGTGAGTTTCTGTTCTCGCTGGCAGTCGACTGTTATATTCCCAGTCGACTGCCCTGCTTACAAGAACACTCCTCCTCACTCCAACAACCCTCCTCCATGTGTGCCTTCAGGTACACTCTCTTGGCTTGCCCCTTGAAGTCTTCTTCCATCGGCTATCGTCTCTCGAATGCGCACACAAGCCTTCCCTTGGCTTGTCTCCATGCCACCCTTCATGTGTGCCCTTTGAAGTCCACTTCCCTGCTTGCCCTTGGAGTCCTCCTCCCTCGGCTCTTGTTCCTTCATGACTCAGCTGACTCTTCACCAGCAGCCTCGACTATTGCCTTCGCGCCCTCTTCATCTTTGGCTCCCGTTCCTCGGATGCACACAAGCCTCCAGCTTGCCTCCATGCCATCATTCACGCATGCCTAGAAGTCCGCGCCCTTCGGCTCATCGTCCCTGTTATACCATGGTCCCTTAGGTGCACACATGCCCACGGTTTGCCTCCATGACACCCTTCACTATACCGAAGCCGTCCAGCTAAGTCAATATGTGTAACCTACACAACCTGCACACTCACATACACATATCAAATACACAAGGGTAAATCTAACTTAAACCCTTTGCCTAAACATCAAAACACATGGTCACTCCGGACCATAGATTGCCTCAATAATCTCTCCCTTTTTGATGTTTGACAATATGTTTAAGTTAGGGAAAACAAATAGCAATAAATAGCAATAACAATGCTAAACAACCATTTGGACTTACGTTGCCAAGACTCCATCTTGGACTTACACCGCCAATGCATATGCAATGAAACAATCATGAATCCTATCCCAAGGTATCCCACACACCTGACCTCCCAAGTTAGGAATTTTCACCAAAATGGGCTTTTTAAAACCTATCCCAAGGCTCCCCCTGCATTGGACTTACAAAGGCTTTTTAAGAACCTCTCCAAGGTTCCCCTTACGCTAAGAATGGAGCAATCATGCTCCCCCTTTTTCTAAGCTCCCCCTAAACCTAGGGTTTCCCGCAAAGGCGTGTTTGATTTCCCAAATTAAACCCAATACTTCTTTCCCTTTGCCATATATTAAAAAGATCCCAACAATATCCCAATCATTGGATCTTTTAACCCCTAATGATCATAAACAACGTGTACTAACCCCCATACACTTGTTTTACATCATTTGGACACTTTTCCAGCTGCTGAAACTCAATTCAGCCCTGACCAGTCGACTGGACCAGTCAAATGCCCCCTGGGCCAGTCGACTGGCACGCTGAAAAACCATATTTCAGCTTTCTGAACCCAACTTCAGAAATGCGCCAGAAATTATATAAACCTCCAAAAATTTCCAAATTTTGTAGAGAAGTTTGTGCTACCCATACCTACTTGGGGAAAATACATTCACCAATGTATCTATCACCATTCCCAAGTTTGACATAAAACCCAAAACTATATATGAAAATTAAAGCATAGCAAACAAGAGGCAACCTCCCCCTTAACCTATGCCCTCTCCAAATTTTCAATTTTCACAACCAATCATCAAGTTAAGTGCTACCCAACTTAACACCATATCACCAAGTTAAGTTCTACCCAACTTAACACCATAATACCAAGTTAAGTTCTACCCCAACTTAACACCATTCATTCTTTTGTCAAGTTAAACCTAACTCAATACTCCAAGTTCTTCCCCCTTTGACACCATCAAAAGATTGCCCCAAGCAATCCTACCCCTAGTGCCAAAATGAACTCAACCCATTTCTGAGAAACCCCTCAGAAATCAATATACAGACTTACCGGTCGACTACCCCCTTGGCAGTCGACTGATACAGTTAACTTATGAAATTTCAGCCTAATTTCAGAAACTTCTAGACAATTCTAGAAAACTCGGAAACATCTAAAAATTTACAAACACATTTGTTAGGATATACTCTACCCTAGAAAAATATAGTTCCATGAAAAGTATCAAATGTTCTTGACTTTTGGTACAAGCTCTAATTTCCTCAAACATGGTCATTTTGTAACAACTTTGAAACCTAAACATAATTCCATGTGTTTGCTACCTCCATTCATTAGTATTTCACACATATAACTGCCTTCAATTCTCTCCTTTTTCCTATGTATTCTTAATATGATAAAACCCCCTTCTTCTTATCTCTTAACCCTAGATACATATGTACTTATCAATCTTCCTTGAATTCTATGATATCATCAACATAGCCTTATTTCATATAATCAATATTAAATCATGAAGTAAAATCTCATAAAGTAACATGAACCTTTCTTATGCTTCCAATTTTGCAAGTTCTTATTATCCAATATGCATTTTCTATTTAAACCTATGGATCAGTCGACTACCCCTGGGACAATTAACTGATAAACCGAACAGAAAGTTTCCAGTGTTGAATTCATCTGGACTAGTCGACTGGTTCTGAACCAGTCGACTGGTACCTGAATTTCAATTTTTTTAGCCTAAATTCAGAAATACCTAATTAATTTCATAAATCTCTAAAAAATCTGAAATTTTGTAGAGAGATTTATGGAGCTTATGTCTACTTGGGAAAAATATGTTTTCAAACAAATCTACTCCAGATCCCAAGATTGACATAAAATTCAATCCTTCCTAAATTGTATCATTGAAACTTATCTAAAAGTCCTAATTTTGACCTCTCTTTGATGTATCTTCTCATACCTGACCATGATACACTTCTAGCATTGAGTTATATGGCATTTCCACATTAAACCCTAATTTTTGTCAAGTATAATCTCCTTTTCATCTTTTTCTCCATGAAACTTCTTCTAATGTACCAATTCCTTAGGATTAAGACTCACCTTAGTCTTCCAAACCCTTTGGCATATTCCATAGTCCTCCTATACTTCCTAGAGGAACATCTCCCGAGATCCATTTACCATGGATCCCAGAGGCTCCTAGAGCTCCCCCTTGAGCTCTTAGCCCTAGCCACCTCCCTAGGTGACTCAACCCACACTAGACCACACCGGCGAGCCCCCGGTGATTCTTGGCCTACAAACCTAATCTTCTTAACCTTAGCCACCTTGTCCTTGGTTAAGTCATTCTTTTTACCTTTAAATGACACCCCCTTGCCATTTTTGGACTTCTCCTTCTTGCCATAATTATATGCTACCCTAGCATACTTCTTTCCATTGGCATTGGAGACCTTAGACCGGTATCCCAACCCCGATCTATCATGGTTGGGTTTTAGACTACCCAACACCATATCTAAACCCTTAGATCCAACCATGAATCTTTCTAGGGTCTTTTCCAATTTATCAAGCCTTGCCCTCAAAGTTTGATTTTCCCTTTCTAGGCTTTTAACCCTAGAATCCACATGTCCCCCTTGGACATTCCTAGACCTACTCATCTTCCTAGGCATATGTCTCCCCTTCTTGGGATTTATGCCTTGATCCTTAGGTCTAGAGGTCTTGAATTTTTCATGATACATGACCTTTCTATGGTTTTGATCTACCTTGTTAACCATATTCCTATCGTTATACCTAAATCCATGATTATGCACAAGCAAGCATTTTTCATTATTTCTAGCATACATGGATGAATAATTGACACTATTTTTATCATGCATGGAGGAACTTAAATTTGAATTACATTTTAACTTAAGATTAGAAACTACCTCCCTTACCCTTGGAGCTCCCCCTTGATGTAAGCTTCTTTTCTTCTCATCCTTCTCCCATCTTCTCAAGTGCTCCATTTTCTTGAGCTCTCCTTTTCTTGGACACTTGGTGTGGTAGTGCCCTAGCTCTCCACATGTGAAGCATCTAATTTTCTTTCTTTTCTCTTGGGCTTCTCCATTCCTACAACCCATGATAGATTTAAAAGAAATTATAATGGGTTTAGGATTTACCTCATTTTTCTTATCCTTTGGACACTTGTCCTTGTAGTGTCCCTTTTCATTGCATCCAAAGCATGTGATATGATCCCTTTTCTTTGCTTTGGTGGAGGTTGGAGCTTCTTCTTGCTCCGGGATTGATGAGGGTTTCTCCTCCCCCTCAATTCTTGAAGTTGATACCTCTTCTTTTCTCTTGATGAGGTAGATGATCTTTCACTTGATTGTGCCTCTTCACTTGATGAGGTTGACAATTCCTTTTCTTTTTTCCTTTTCTTGGATCATTAGGCTTATCTCCTTTGGCTCTTCCACCATTTGAGCTCGGGTAGGGTTTTCATGATATTCTTCCATCTTGTTCCATATCTCATATGCATTTTCATATTTACTTACACCACTCAAAACATTGTTAGACAAAATATTAACTAATATGTCAATTACCTTCTTATTTGCCCTAGATTGTTCTCGTTGCTCTTTAGTCCAATATCGAGGTCGAAGCTTCTTCCTGTGCTTATCTCTTGGAATTTCAAAGGGCTCTTCTATCACCATCCTACACTCCCAATCCATTCCAAGCCACGTCTTCATCCTTGTCCTCCAATATCCGAAATCTTCATGGTCATAGGATGGTGGTGTGTTGATATCATCTCCCAACTTGTCTTCCATCATTTTTCTCTCTAGATTTCTTGCTCCCTCGGCGGTTAGTCCGTAGATGAGCGCACCAAGCTCTGATACCACTTGTTAGATCGTTGCTGTCTTGCTAGAGGGGGTGAATAGCAACTTTCGATTTCTTTCTTCCTGCAAGGTTAGCGTGCGCAAGCGGAAACAATAATAATCAAATGAAACAACGCTAACAAACCTATTTACGTGGTTCGGAGATGAAGCTCCTACTCCACGACAGTCCGTGAGGTAGACGATCCCTCGATCCTTCGGCGGATCACTCCCCGGATGCCCTCTGGCTAGCTCGTGTAGTTCCTTGTGGGTGGAGAAACCTCGCCACAAACCCAAGTACACCTTTTGAGCACTAAGACTACTAACAAGTCCTATCCAAGCTTGTTTCGTCAAGAGCTCCCAGCCCAAACCGAGTTCTCTTAAATAGAACTCTAAGCTAAAGCCCTCGCCACTAGTCGACTGCTCCCAGGGCAGTCGACTGACTCCACTCAAATTCGACCGTTGCAGCTCAACGTTCGAATTCTAGCTACTTACCAGTCGATTGCTCCTGGGGCAGTCAACTGGTCCAGGGTCAGAAACATTCTGTGAGTTTCTGTTCTCGCTAGCAGACGACTGTTATATTCCCAGTTGACTGCCCAGCTTACAAGAACACTCCTCCTCACCCCAACGACCCTCCTCCATGTGTGCCTTCAGGTACACTCCCTTGGCTTGCCCCTTGAAGTCTTCTTCCACCGGCTATCGTCCCTCGGATTCGCACACAAGCCTTCCCTTGGCTTGTCTCCATGCCACCCTTCACATGTGCCCTTTGAAGTCCACTTCCCGGCTTGCCCTTGGAGTCCGTCTCCCTCGGCTCTCGTTCCTTCATGACTCAGCTGACTCTTCACCAGCAGCCTCGACTGTTGCCTTCGTGCCCTCTTCATCTTTGGCTCCCGTCCCTCGGATGCACACAAGCCTCCAGCTTGCCTCCATGTCATCCTTCATGCATGCCTCGAAGTCTGCGCCTCTCGGCTCATCGTCCATGCTATACTATAGTCCCTTAGGTGCACACAAGCCCACGGCTTGCCTCCATGCCACCCTTCACCATACCAAAGCCGTCCAGCTAAGTCAATATGTGTAACCTGCACAACCTGTATACTCACATACACATATCAAATACACAAGGGTAAACCTAACTTAAACCCTTTGCCCAAACATCAAAACACATGGTCACTCCGAACCATAGATTGCCTCAACGATGTTCACGGAGCTACCTGTATCCACAAAGATACTCTTAACCTCATAATTGACAATACGAGCAAGAATTACCAAGGCGTCTTCGTGGGGAGCTTCCACGTCTTCCAAGTCCTCCGGATCGAAGGAGATTGTAGGGCCATGATGTTGGCTCCGACTCATCCCGATGGCATAGTTCTCCAGCCGACGGGTGTGAGCCTTCCTTGCCCAGTGGGAATCTCCTCCGGTGAGTCCCCCTGAGATCACCCCCACGTGTCCAGAAGGCGGGCCATGTGCAGGGGCCTTACTCTTCTTGGGGTCTCTTTCCAATAAGGGAGACCTGCGGGGTGCAGCTCCCCGACTCCTCCCTCTTGAATGTGACCGAGACTGATGTCGGACCTCGTTCTCTACCGACTACCGTTGGCGGGGAGACAGGCTCTGCCGGGGGGACCTCCGACGATACCCAATCTTCTTCCACTTCCTTCGAGGTTTGGGGTTTGCTTCCTCATTTAATTTTCTCTACAGAGCATAACATTCCTCGGTGGAGTGTGTCGTACTGCCATGGAAGTCGTAGTACTTCATCAGCGGCTCTGGTTGCTGGGTGTCAACTGTCTCTACCAGCTTCCTCTTACCAGCCCACTGGTCTTTCCTTAGGCGAAGATCTTTTCCTCGGGCTGGAGCCGGAGGTTCCCTCCTTTTTGATCGTACAACTGTTTGAGCAGGGACCTCGGCTGGTTCCTTGCGGCGGGCGTGTTGCATTTCTTTCACGTTGACGTGCTTGAAAGAATGCCCTAGCAATTCATCGAAGCTGCTGGGCGCTTTCTTCACCAAAGACCAGAAGAAATCCCCTTTAGAGAGCCCCTGGGTGCAAGCACTGACGAGGTCTCCAACGTCGCGGTTGGAACATCTTGTGCCACTCGGTTGAACCGCTGGATGTAATCCATGAGCAGTACTTTCGGCTTCTGCTAGAGAGCAAATAAATTTAACGTTGTTTTCTGATAGTGACGGCTGTTGGCGAAATGATGGAGGAAGGCAGTTCGAAACTCCATGAAGGAGTTGATAGAACCCTGGGGCAGCCTCTAGAACCATCGCTGGGCGGCCCTTGATAGGGTGTTCAAGAACACTTGGCACTTTACACCATCGATGTACTGGTGCAAGAGTGTCGCATTATCGAACTTGCAGACATGGTCCTCAGGATCTATCTTTCCATCGTAGTCGGCAATCCCAAGCCCGCGGAATTGCTTCGGCATGAGATCTTCCATAATCTCCAGTGAGAAAGGGGTAGAGGGTGCCTTTGAGAAGGCTTTAGGTTCTTCCTTCTTCCCTAGTCCTTCCTCCTGCCTCAGCGCGCTGGAGGCTACTGAGTTGGTCTTCGCCAAATCTCCTAGAGAATCCCGTCGGTGTACCGGGACTGCTTCGGTATGTCTCCCCGATGGGGAGACAGATCTCTGTTGTTGGGGATGCGAGGTGGAGATCCTGGGGATCTCCCTTTGCACAGAAGCTACTCGTCGTGAGGCGACCTGCTCGATTTGGTACTATTCGAGCGCCCATTTGACAACATTGGCCACCAAGCGATCTAATTCCTCTTTCGTCAGAACGATGGATTGACCCTCCGGCTCTGCCATTAGTGCTCCTTCTGGTGCTTTAATAGATTCCCACAGACGACGCCAAACCTGTTCCGGAAGGAATCGACGTCGACGAATAGTCACCGGAGTTCAGCCCACGAGGATGATGACAAGAGAGGAAGATCTCCCACCCTGCGATTAACATGAGCGTTAATGGAAACACACCGGAGGTTGTCCGACGCAGCCGACTCTGACGCTTAAGTCAGTATGAGAGACTCTTAGATAGAAGGAAATAAGAAAAAGTATGAGTAAGAATGAGCTTTACCCCTTTACCTGAGGGGTTGAAGTACCTTTTATACCAGAGGCGGCAGTCACACGTGTCCTCATGTTCTTCTCCACGTTCCCTCAATTGTCGGTTATTGGATAATCCTTGTAACGGTCCTCGCAGCCATTAAATCTGGGCCATTGCGATAATTAAGGTTTTAATGGCCGCATATTATGGGTCACAATTATCCCGTAATTATTAGCGATAATTATCTACAGATCCGAAGAAAGGAGATGGTTACTTAAGGTCGGGCTACCGGATAGGGTGATCCTTGGGCTCCGCTACCCCGAGGTGATCTCGGGGTCCTTTGGCCCGGGGGGATCCCGGGCTTTCTCCTTCCCGAGGTGATCTCGGGGACCTGACCTCCCGAGGTGATCTCGGGAATATGCCCTCCTAGGACGATCTCAAGAGTAAGCTTGCCCGAGGTGGTCTCGGGAATCTACCTTCCCGAGGGGGTTGATAACTACCATTTTGTTAATCAATTTAGGCTCTCAAATTCATGTTTTGATCCCTTTTTATATGCTTAATTTTGTATTTACACTAGGTTCCATGAATTATTGTTATTTTAGCTTTGGGATGCAATTCTTTCTATATATGAGATATTGTGGCATTAAAATTTGAATCTAATTTTGTAAGCTTTGAATGATCATTGACCTAGATCAGATTGTATCGAGTTTGAGTCAATTGGATAGGGATCAAGATGATCAATCATTGGATTAATATGGGTCGTCCAATCAAGAAACGGTGAGATCTGAGCCATCTGTCATCTTCTGATCAATCCAAGCTCAAGATAGAGTTAATCAAGACCACAGATCATGATCTGAAAGTTTGGTCCAAATTAGAAGCCATCCAGCCGTTGGATCAAGCTCAAGAGGAGATTAAGTCGTCCATTCAAAGATCAGGGCAATCTGAGTCATCCGTTGCAGATCCGATCGATCCAAGCTATAGAGAAGAAGATCTTGACCATTGATGGAGATCTGGGAAGTTTGAACTCAATCTGAGAAGATCTGACCATTGGATGAGGCGAGGATGATCACAACCGTCCAATTTCAAATGGGATTAATTAAAACAGAAACTTCCCTCCCCAGCTCGTCGTCGCGAATTCTATTTTCTAGTTCATCATTTTCTTCAGCTCTTCTTCTCTGATCGCACGCGGCCACTTCAGATTCAAGTTCATCTCCAGATTTCAGATCAAAGAGAGCAATTCCCCGAGAAGTTTGCGATTCAATCTCGTCACTGCCAAGCTCCGGTGAGGGTTTCGCCGAGAGCTTGCTTCTTCTGATCGGATCCTGCTTGATAGATGTCTTCTGTTGGGAACGAGATAGCTATAGAGGGGGGGTGAATATAGACAATCGCTTCCCTTCTAAACTTATCACGATTTCTGCAACTCAAATATCAGTAGCACAGCGGAAAGAGTAGAAAACAGAGTATGCAGAAAAACGAAATGAAAGCAAAACAAACACAACTAGCAAGATCGCTAACAAGGAGGGTTTACAAGGTTCGGGGATAACTTGCCCCTACTCCTTCGCGTGCCCTTGAGGTGGGCTATCCCTTGATCGTCGGCAGATCAAGCCCCGGTTAACACCGGATATGAAGCAACCTCCTTCTCGGTGGAGAAACCTCTCCACAGCGTGTTTCAAACAATGATATATAATGAGCACAATGAAACAACAACAAGAAGGATCTTACTCAAACACTTAGCGAGAACAAAACACAGCAAGCTTCCCTGAGCTCCACCCAGTGGCGATCTCACGCAGACCCCTGTCTGCTTCGTGTCTTCCCACTGTCAGACTCCAAGCTTCTTGTTTTCTCCTTCAAGTGCTCAAGTATGATGATTGCTCCTCAATAGCTTGCTTAGAATGGTTGAAGAACTCAAGAACAGCAAGCTTGTTGTTGGTGACGAGATGGCTATAGAGGGGGGGTGAATATAGCTAGACACAAATTCTTGCTTTCTTTCCAAACTTCTGCACTTCAAGGTTAGACAGCGGAAGCAAATGCAGAACAAAAACTAAGCAGAGAAAGAAACGCAAACCAAACAAACGCTAAGACGGAGGTGTACAAGGTTCGGGGATAACTTGCCCCTACTCCTTGGCGTGCCCGTAAGGTGGGCGATCCCTTGATCGTCGGCAGATCAAGCCCCGGTGAACACCGGATATCAAGCGCCTCCTTCTCGGTGGAGTAACCTCTCCACAAGCTGTCTCGGTAGATGAATACAAGATTAAGCACACGAGACACTCGAGAAGGGAAGCTCACAAAGCTCTCACAGGAATGCAACAAGATTGCTCAAGAACAAAGCAGCAGAGAGCACGAACACAGCCCAGCAACAACTTCCCAAGTTTTCTGTCTGTCTCGTTCGCCTCGCTCCTCTGCATCCTGCTTCGTCTCTTAAGCTCCTGCTCAACGTCGCCAGCTCCATCAGCACCACTGACTCACACTCTGACCAACTGACCTCTCTGAGCACTCAGTCCACTGGACACTCCTCCAGCTGAGCCTCCGTCAGTTGCCAGCCGCGCCTTCGTCAGTTGCCAGTTGCGCCAGACGCCGTTGAGATCTGAAAACACAATAGATCCAAACCTGCTCCAAGGAAAGCCTCTCATTGACCCTCCTTGAGTGTTTGAATCACCTGCTATCACCTGCACACTCCAACAGAGGCTTAGCAATGCATATCAAAGAGAAATCAGCAAGTAGCAGAGAATCGGCAGTGAAAACAGACTTCTGACAGCATATTTGAATTAAAGTTCTGCTCCTGATCGGTCCCCAGACCGATCAGGGAGGAGCCTGATCGGTCACCAGACCGATCCAGCAGCTTCTGCACACTCCTGATTGGTCCCCAGACCAATCAGGCTCCTGCCTGATCGGTCACCAGACCAATCAGGCTCCAGCCTGATCGGTCACCAGACCAATCAGGCTTGAGTGAACAGTGATTCTTTAATCAAATCATAAGTCTCTGATCGGTCACCGGACCGTTCTAGACCTGATTAGCAAGGGAACTCAACTCACTGTTCGCTCCCTGATCGGTCACCAGACCGATCAGGAGCTGTGCAGTGAGTGAAACACACACTCCCTGATCGGTCACCAGACCGATCAAACATCGCTGGATCGGTCACCAGACCGATCCACGAAGGAGCAGCGTGCCAAACTCCCTGATCGGTCACCAGACCGATCCAGGGACTCAACCTAGCCCTCCAAGCTAGGATTTCATCCACCCTAGCCCTCCAAGCTAGGGACCTGACCCTCCAAGTCAGGATTTCATCCAACCTAGCTTCACTCATTAGGACCTGGCTTCACTCACCAGGGTTTTTCACCTAACCCTCCAGTTGGGACTTTTCACCTAACCCTCCAAGTTAGGACTTTTCACCTAGCCCTCCAAGCTAGGACTTTTCACCCAACCTTCCAAGTTAGGACTTTTCCACACCTAGCCCTCCAAGCTAGGACCTGGCTTCACTCACCAGGATTTCTTCTAACCTGGCTTCACTCACCAGGACCCGGCTTCACTCACCGGGATTTCCACCACCTGGCTTCACTCACCAGGACCCGGCTTCACTCACCGGGATTTTCAACACCTGGCTTCACTCACCAGGACCCGGCTTCACTCACCGGGATTTCCAACACCTGACTTCACTCACCAAGACCCGGCTTCACTCACTGGGATTTCCAATCAACCTGGCTTCACTCACCAGGACCCGGCTTCACTCACCGGGATTTCCAATCAACCTGGCTTCACTCACCAGGATTTCATGCCCAGTCCCCGACCAGGACTTTAACCCAAATTCGCTCAATCAAACTTAAATCATTGTCAAACACCAAAACAACAACCGGGTCAGACTGCATCAACAATCTCCCCCTTTTTGTTGTTTGACAACCCGATTTAAGTTTAGGTATCAATCAATTGAAGCTATTCAATTCTCATAAGGGAATCATGATCCTCCCCCTATAATAACCATAAACTTAATCAGTCATTTTCTCCCCCTTTGTCAAATATCGAAAAGGGTATGGTTATTAAGTTTGAACATACCTCCCCCTCAAACATGGGTCTCTCCCCAAACCCAAAATAATCAAAGTTAAGTCTTGAATTGCACATGAAAACATATACAGAATAATATTATGGTCAAACATGTATATGTTTCATATGACAAGTAAGTCAAAGGATGATTTTAGAATTGCATATGAGAGGCATATACCATAAATGTATCATGGCAACAATGTATATGCATCATATGGAAATAAGTGTGAATTGCACATGTAAACATATACAGAAATATATCATGGTCAAACATGTATATGTTTCATATGACAAGTAATAATGCAGCTTCATCAGACTTATGATTGATACAGAAAAATTTCTGATTTATCTATGAACGAAAAATTTCTGTAATTCTGATTCGTTCAAGATCAGACTGCATTAACACTTGGACTTCTATGTGAAGACATATACAGAAATATATCATGGTCAAATATGTATATGCTTCACATGACAGGTAAGGAATGCATCTGTATCTGACACATGGTCCTGATTGGTCTTCGTGACCAACCAAGTCTGTTGATTACATGATACAGAAGTATATCTGATTAGTCTGGGGAGCGATCAGATTTCAGAAAAATTCCTGAAAATCTGATACGTTCCTGATCAGACTGCATTAACAATTTGCATTCCATAACAGGGGAGTAGACTCTATTGATATTCGATATTTCAGAAACATTTCCGAAATATGACATTAAGAAAAGAGTCATGACTCAACAAACCCTTTCTTATGAATTTGAACATTCCAACATAGGTTTGTATCAAATCACTATTTAGTATAGGTTTGTACCATTTGAACAAATTTGTGCTCCCTTAGTACCAGGTTTGTACCAATGGATGATCAAATATGTTTCAATTGTAATTCAATTGTATCAGATTTGTGTGTTGTATGATCATTAAACTGATACAATTCGACAAGAAGATATTGGTTTGAGGAG
Organism: Boesenbergia rotunda; assembly: GCA_024364735.1. Taxonomy (NCBI): domain Eukaryota; kingdom Viridiplantae; phylum Streptophyta; class Magnoliopsida; order Zingiberales; family Zingiberaceae; genus Boesenbergia; species Boesenbergia rotunda. Next base: position 289,440 of record JAGFNQ010002251.1, on the reverse strand, counting down.
GTTTTGGATCAATTTGGAACGGTCTGGGAGTTCCTTGATCAGAGTTGGTCTGATCGGTCACCAGACCGATCAGAAGCACCCCTGATCGGTCGGTGGACCGATCAGGGACGATACAGAATGGTTTTTCAGTTTCAGAAACAAAATTTCAGAAACTGTGAAATCAACTTTGTTTCAAATCTCAACCATTCCTAAACCCTAATTCAATTATTGTTAATCCATTTGGTCCTAAGGGTTCCCTTAATCAAGATATATGTCATGATCTGTGTCAAAGCATGATGAGTATGTTCTTAATCATGAACTTGAGTCCCAAAACCAGGTTTGTATGATCAGTTATGTTCTAAGCATGTTCTTGGCATGATCATGTGTGAATCAAAATATTCCAAGTATGATCAAATTTCATGATACACAAGGTATGATCAAATTTTCAAATCATGCTTATATAACACTAGTATCAAGGTATGATTAAGTTCCCAATTTTTTATCAAGTTCATTTACCATCATAAGCAACACTAAGTGTGAAGACCTTGAATACATGCCAATTCTTTTGATTCATTTCAAGAAAACACTGAACCTAGACCTTAAGTTCATGTTCTTGTCTAATGATGTATTGTGAGATTTTCAATGTGTCCATACTATATGTTCATCTTGTCCTTAAACATGCATTCATGTGTTATAACACATACAAGATACTCATGGCATACTTGGGCTTGAGATAAGACATAACTTGCATGAAAACACAAATTGCAACAATAAAACCATTCTTCTAAGCAATTCATGGCAAGAGTAAATTGTGGGTTAGTCTAAGCCATTCATGTGAATTTGAGGAAATGGTAAGCACATTCCTAACTAGGAATGGCTATATGTTTGGAGCACCAATTTATCAACAACCTATGTTGATAGATGCTCCCCCTCAAACCATGCTATACAATTCGAAAAATAGAAGTTTTAGGTACCCAAATTTTGGGACCTAATGAATCTACAATGAATGACTTTGGCACCCAAGCCTTAATCATTTTCTTTCTAGCTTTTTGACCCCTAGACTTAATTTGTGATCTAAATTGTGTTCTTGACATCAATGACATGAAACTTAATTCTTTAGGTTGGTAACCTAAGCCAACCTTGTTGTAGACCGCTTTTTGTGAATTTAGTATCATGTCTAGAGTTTTAGAGCTTGTCGAAAATTCTCAAGAATATTCTTGAGATTTTCAATTTCCTTTTCAAGTCCTTATTTTCATTTGAGGATCATCATGCATAACATTAATTCCTCACCTTAAGGTTTCAGTTTTTCTACTTCAATTTAAGGATTTACTTTGTCTTGACTTTTTGACATTTAGTTAACATGCTATAGCTCTATAACACTTTCTAATTCGGGAGAAATTACCTCTTCATCATCCGAAGATGATGAAGGCGCGGTTGAGGAGCTTGATTCATTCCACTCTCCTTGATGATCTTCTAGGCCACTAGAGCCACATGATAGTGGTGTTCTCATCCTTGTCCTTCTTCTCTTCTTCTTGTCCCTGCCACAAAGCAAACCCTTTCTCCTTGGGCTTGGTTAGAGATCTCATGTAGTTCCATCTCACAAAATAAATCTTCTAACTTAATGATGACAAGTCCTTGGAAACCTTGTAGCATTCACCATGGATGACCACAAAGTATTCCTAGGGAAAGCTTTGAGAATATACCTCACTAAGTCTCGATTTTCTACCTTTCATTGATGGAGTGGAGACGTTCAATATCTCTTTAAATCGACAATGAACATACTTACAGTTTCACTTTCTCTCATGTCAAGTTCTGAGTTGGCTGTGAAGGAGATCCTTCTTGCTGTCCGGGTTTCATGAGTTCCTTCATAGATCTCAATGATTTGTTCCATAGTCCTTTGCACTTGTAAAGGACCAACCTTGATGAGTTGTCTTGGTCATCCCATATTGCAAGGTGACCACAGCCTTGCATCGCTTCTCCCCTTTGATTTGCTCAGCTGACCACATGGAGAAGCCTAGCTCTTTTCCTTCACCATCTCTTGGAGGTATGAAGCCCTCCTTCACAGCGAACCATGTGTTGATGTTCATCTTGAGATAATACTCCATCTTCGACTTCCAATAATGAAAATCAGTGCCGTCGAAGAGTGGTGGTCGGCTGGTGCTAAACCCTTCTCTTGTTGCCATCGTTGTTGTAAGCTCTCGGATGTTAAGCCGTGAACAGAGCCCCAGGCTCTGATACCACTTGTTGGTGATGAGATGGCTATAGAGGGGGGGTGAATATAGCTAGACAAAAATTCTTGCTTTCTTTCCAAACTTCTGCACTTCAAGGTTAGACAGCGGAAGCAAATGCAGAACAAAAACTAAGCAGAGAAAGAAACACAAACCAAACAAACGCTAAGACGGAGGTGTACAAGGTTCGGGGATAACTTGCCCCTACTCCTTGGCGTGCCCGTAAGGTGGGCGATCCCTTGATCGTCGGCAGATCAAGCCCCGGTGAATACCGGATATCAAGCGCCTCCTTCTCGGTGGAGTAACCTCTCCACAAGCTGTCTCGGTAGATGAATACAAGATTAAGCACACGAGACACTCGAGAAGGGAAGCTCACAAAGCTCTCACAGGAATGCAACAAGATTGCTCAAGAACAAAGCAGCAGAGAGCACGAACACAGCCCAGCAACAACTTCCCAAGTTTTCTGTCTGTCTCGTTCGCCTCGCTCCTCTGCATCCTGCTTCGTCTCTTAAGCTCCTGCTCAACGTCGCCAGCTCCATCAGCACCACTGACTCACACTCTGACCAACTGACCTCTCTGAGCACTCAGTCCACTGGACACTCCTCCAGCTGAGCCTCCGTCAGTTGCCAGCCGCGCCTTCGTCAGTTGCCAGTTGCGCCAGACGCCGTTGAGACCTGAAAACACAATAATCCAAACCTGCTCCAAGGAAAGCCTCCATTGACCCTCCTTGAGTGTTTGAATCACCTGCTATCACCTGCACACTCCAACAGAGGCTTAGCAATGCATATCAAAGAGAAATCAGCAAGTAGCAGAGAATCGGCAGTGAAAACAGACTTCTGACAGCATATTTGAATTAAAGTTCTGCTCCTGATCGGTCCCCAGACCGATCAGGGAGGAGCCTGATCGGTCACCAGACCGATCCAGCAGCTTCTGCACACTCCTGATTGGTCCCCAGACCAATCAGGCTCCTGCCTGATCGGTCACCAGACCAATCAGGCTCCAGCCTGATCGGTCACCAGACCAATCAGGCTTGAGTGAACAGTGATTCTTTAATCAAATCATAAGTCTCTGATCGGTCACCGGACCGTTCTGAACCTGATTAGCAAGGGAACTCAACTCACTGTTCGCTCCCTGATCGGTCACCAGACCGATCAGGAGCTGTGCAGTGAGTGAAACACACACTCCCTGATCGGTCACCAGACCGATTAAACATCGCTGGATCGGTCACCAGACCGATCCACGAAGGAGCAGCGTGCCAAACTCCCTGATCGGTCACCAGACCGATCCAGGGACTCAACCTAGCCCTCCAAGCTAGGATTTCATCCACCCTAGCCCTCCAAGCTAGGGACCTGACCCTCCAAGTCAGGATTTCATCCAACCTAGCTTCACTCACTAGGACCTGGCTTCACTCACCAGGGTTTTTCACCTAACCCTCCAGTTGGGACTTTTCACCTAACTCTCCAAGTTAGGACTTTTCACCTAGCCCTCCAAGCTAGGACTTTTCACCCAACCTTCCAAGTTAGGACTTTTCCACACCTAGCCCTCCAAGCTAGGACCTGGCTTCACTCACCAGGATTTCTTCTAACCTGGCTTCACTCACCAGGACCCGGCTTCACTCACCGGGATTTCCACCACCTGGCTTCACTCACCAGGACCCGGCTTCACTCACCGGGATTTCCAACACCTGGCTTCACTCACCAGGACCCGGCTTCACTCACCGGGATTTCCAACACCTGACTTCACTCACCAAGACTCGGCTTCACTCACCGGGATTTCCAATCAACCTGGCTTCACTCACCAGGACCCGGCTTCACTCACCGGGATTTCCAATCAACCTGGCTTCACTCACCAGGATTTCATGCCCAGTCCCCGACCAGGACTTTAACCCAAATTCGCTCAACCAAACTTAAATCATTGTCAAACACCAAAACAACAACCGGGTCAGACTACATCAACACTTGTAACACAGGAACTCAAGAGCACGAAAAAAACTTGAAGAACTGATCAACTCGTTACTCTCGTGTTCCTTTTTGTTTCTCCGCCAAGCGACAAGTGACAACATCTCTGTAGCTCCCAGCTACTCATCTGCCAACGCCAGCCTCTACTGAGCTATCTCTGGACTCACTGAGCTCCCCTCAGTCAAGCTCCAGTCTCAGCTCCAGTCTGCAGCTCGCCGTTTTAACCTGAGATGAGAAAGAGACAAACCTGCTCCAAGGAAAGCACTCTTTGACTTCTCCTTGAGTGTTTGAATCCTTCCCTGTCACCTGAAACTCAATCAGAGCATTAGAGCAGTAAATCAAGCAGCATATCAAATCTCAGGAACATACATCAGCAAATCGGATACGCTCAGACGCTCTGACCACGTCTGACAGTGAAATTTGAATTAAAGTGATCGGTCACCGGACCGATCCAGGGTGTGTGGATCGGTCACCAGACCGATCCACTGCTTCGCTGGGATTCCCAGCTCTTGCGGCTATACACACCTGATCGGTCACCAGACCGATCAGGGTGAAGCCTGATCGGTCACCAGACCGATCAGAATGGATCCTGATCGGTCACCCAGATCGATCAGGCAAGATGAACAGTTACTTTTTAATCAAATCCAAGATCCCTGATCGGTCCCCGGACCGATCCAAGACTTTGATCAGCAAGGGAACTCACTCACCGTTTGCTCCCTGATCGGTCACCAGACCGATCAGGAGCAAGACAGCAAGGAAGCAGCCTGCTCCCTGATCGGTCACCAGTCCGATCAGGAGCCACACAGTAGATTCCCAATCTCACTGTGCGCTCCCTGATCGGTCACCAGTCCGATCAGACATAGCTGGATCGGTCACCAGACTGATCCACTAAGGAGGAGCGTGTCAATGTCCCTGATCGGTCACCAGACCGATCCAGTGACTCAACCCTAGCCCTCCAAGCTAGGAATTCATCCACCTTAGCCCTCCAAGCTAAGGATTTTTCCATCTAACTCTCCAAGTTGGGAATTTGCACCTAACCCTCCAAGTTAGGACTTTTCACCTAGCCCTCCAAGCTAGGACTTTTCACCTAGCCCTCCAAGCTAGGACTTTTCACCCAACTCTTCCGAGTTAGAACATCATCCAACCTAGCCCTCCAAGCTAGGCACCTGACCCTCCAAGTCAGGACTTTTTCACCTAATTCTCCAGGATGGGAATTTGCACCTAACCCTCCAGGTTAGGACTTTTCACCTAGCCCTCCAAGCTAGGACTTTTCACCCAACCCTTCCGAATTAGGACTTTTCCAACACCTAACCTCCCAGGTTAGGATTTTCCAACACCTAGCCCTCCAAGCTAGGATTTTCCACACCTAACCTCCCAGGTTAGGATTTTCCATATCATGCCTAATTCTCGATCAGGACTTAATCATAATCATCATAATCATCACACCTAACCTCCCAGGTTAGGATTTTCCATATCATGTCTAATCCTCGATCAGGACTTAATCATCATAGTCATCCTCCTAAACTAAAATCGTTGTCAACACCAAAACAACAATCAGGGCCAGACTGCATCAACATCTTCATCGATCGGAGCCATCAGAGCAATTGGAGGGGTTCTCTGAGAGCTTCTGAGGGTTTCTGAGCCGATTCGCAATCCAACGTACCAAGGAGGAAGAGATCGGCAGAGGATTTCAGTTTGCGCACCAAGTTAATGCAAATGGATCGCGGGACTTGGGTTCTTGTTTGATTTTCGAGATAGAGGGTCTCTAGCTCGACTCTTGTGTGACGGTAAGAAGGAATTCTCGGTGAAGGATTTGTTCTGTTGTTTAAACTTTGTTTCTGAATTCATTCTGTAGTTGTTTCAGTTGTATCAGCTCACTTTCAGAAACTGATCGGTCTGTTTGATCGATCAGATAAGCCACTGATCGATCTGTATGACCGATCAGGCAAGCATCTGATTGGTCTGTTGACCGATCAAGCATTTTTCAGCTTCGTTTAATTCTGTTTCTTAAGTAATCTTTGTTCTATATTTCTTAATTCTGCTGTTAGACAGATTTCCTGCATTTAATATGAATTTTTGCTTGTCAATCTCTTAGTTTACTTTAAATTTCCTGCATTCAATTTTAGTTCTTGAAATTTAATCTGATTTGCTAGTTTTTCAAATAGGACAAGTTTAGTTTCCACAAATTTCTAGTTACTGAATTTTCATTCCTTATTGCAAAACAAAACCCTCATTTTAATTGAAAACCCAAAACATTAAACGACAAAAATCAAGCTTGGATTAAGCACACTTAACTAGTCCTTGGAAAAATACGACTTGAGACCCCTATACTACATTTTAATTTTGTGAGCTAAGGGTTTTCAACTTATAAATATCTAAATTTGAGGCTCATTCGTGACATTTGTGATTGTGGGCAATCATCAGGGGTCTCGGGAGTCAAGGAAAGAGAGTCGTCCAGACACAGTAGATTTTGCCACATAGCTTCTTCAGTCCACGTGTCAGCCACGAGGTGCTCAACCCCATCAGTTATATTCTTTCATTTTAAGGGTTTTTATTAGGATCATACGATTTTACGATCCGATCCTGACCAATCTGATCTTAATCCCAAATCGATTTAGTGTACGATCGTGATTCTACAAACCTTGATTCGAACTACTACTTGTAACACTGGGTCCTCTCTATGGCCCACTCTTATTTCCTATATTTATTTGATTGGTGGTTTGTAGGATCCAGATAGTTTATCTCTATAAGGGTGTATTTGATTAGAAATTATCTTTGATGATCTTGGTTATTCATCTAAGGTTATCAATGAAAATTCTATTTTATTTAGATAATCAATTATTCCTGAGTAATGCTCCATGCTCAATACGTCAACAAAAGGGGCATGTAATCTGGAATTGAAATCTCAAGGAAAATTGATATTTTTCTTGATTCCGAGATTAAAAAACTTTTTTCCCCAAACTACCCCTCAATATTTACTCTTTAAGATAAACATATGTCTAATAATTAACTACACACGGCCGACGACGGGCGACGACCGACGATAGCCAACGACGGCGACTGGTGGTGGTGGGCAGCGGTCGACGGACGACGAGCACCAAAGATATAATAATTTGATTTTATTTATTTATATATTATTATTATATATTTTTTAATATTTTAATTTTTAAAAATTAAAATAAATGAATCGTAAATTATCGATCTGACAACTGATATAATTTTTTAAGTTTAAATTGAGGTGTGAATAAGTATAAAATATTATCTTAATTTTTTAATTTTTAATTTAAATAAGCATACACTATTATAATGCTTAATTTTAAACTAAAGGGTAATACTGTAAAATATTATATTAGATTATGCACTATTACCTCCAAACAAATAATATTTTATTTGATCATCTAAATTGAACCAAACAATATTAGGTTATGTTTCACTTTCCATAACCTTGGTTATGTGATTATTTGGTGATCACATAACTAAGATTATATATGATAACTCGAACCAAATGCAACCTAAGATTAATCAGATCGCGAGCAATAAATATATATACACACACACTATAAATAACAATAATAAGTCTTATTTTATTAGGTAGGGTCGGTTATATGGATCCTTCTAGGGCATTTTACCAAAGGGCGCATGTAACTTTTTGAATTAACCAAAAGGTGTTAGCTACTTTGATGTTTACCAAAAAATATATATTTTTAGTAATCTTCTCATTTTACTCTTATGTCAAATCTAACTTATATGCATGTAGGGGTGAGTATTCGGTTAAAATCGAACCGAACCGAATAGACCGAAAACCGAATAAACCAAAATTTTTCAAAAAAACCGAACCGATCGAATTTCTTGATAAAAACCGAGAAAACCGAACCAATAAAATCTCGGTTAAATCAGTTTTTAACCGAATTAACCGATTTAACCGAACTTTTAAAATTTTATTCGATTTTAATTAAAAAAACAAGATTTTATTTATTTAATTATTTTTTTAAATAAAAATAATTAAATTAATATTCTTATTCGGTTTAACCGAATTACAAAATTGAAAACCGAAAACCGAACCGAATTAACCGAAAACCGAACCGAATTTCGAGAAAAAAACCGAAAACCGAATTAACCGAACCGAATTTCAAAATTCGGTCGGTTTGGTTCGGTTAATTCGGTTTTTCCAAATTTTTGCTCACCCCTATATGCATGTAATCTCTTCTTTCTTTCCTCTATCTCTTATGCATCCAACCTATCTTCTCTTTTCTCTGCTCTCTTATCATTCCTCCTTCTTTTTCATGCATTTTCTTTCTCTTTCCTCTTCGCTTTCTTCTCTCTTTTAGATGGATGCATGCATAACATGGAAAAAATATCAAGTCCACGTTGGGCCTGATATATTTCATATCAGACCCAACATGGGTCTGATATGAAAGATGTTCGACTTCGATAAGATCGTCGTTGACAGCGACAGCGACGACGACTGGGATGTCAACCAGTTAGGGCTACGGGAGATCTCCGACCAACGTCGTCCAGTGGCTCATCGATCTATCGATGTTATTTTTGTATTGTTCTTGAAGTTCTCTACTTTTTAATTTTGACTCAAGTTTTCTTTTTCAAAAACAAATTTTAAGAATTAAAAGAAAAATAAAATAAAATAAAAATTATCATCAAATGATTAAAATAAGTTGAAACCTGTGTGCTTTTTAGATTTAGATTTGAATTTTAATATTTAAATTAATTAAAATATTTTTTTATTAAATTAAAACTAAAATATCATATCAGGCCCAACATGGGCCTGATACGCAATCCATTTCAGGCGCAACAGTCTTAATGTGTGATCTTTTTGATTCTTCCTTTTTCATTTTAATACCTTGGAGAAGTCCAAATAAACAATGGATAGCATATTTGAACTCCTTGTAACCTCAGAAATTCACGGGAACTGAAATTTTTGCTATCGGAGCTCTCTATGTTAAATCAGTGGGTTTTGACCAAAACCCATTGATTGACCTAGAGAACTACGATTTCACAAATTTCAGTTCCCATGGATTTCTGATATTACAAGGAGTTTAAATATACTATCTATTATTTATTTGGACTTCTCCGAGGTGTTAAAATGTAATAACGAAGAATCGATAAAAAAAAATCTATATTGGGCCCATTGGGCCTGATATGAATTATATTAGGGACACGTTAGGCCTAAAATATAGAAGCATATCAGGCCCAACGTGGAACTGATATGGAATCTATATTAGTCCCAACGACCCTAATGTGTGATTTTTTTCTTGATTCTTCGTTATTACATTTTAACACCTCGGAGAGGTCAAAATAAATAATGAATAGCATATTTAAACGCCTTACAACCTTAGAAATTAATGGAAACTGAAATTTTTGTAATATGAGCTCTCTAGGTCAAATCAGTGGTTTTTGGTCAAAACCTACTGATTTGACCTAGAGAGCTCCAATTGCAAAAATTTCAGTTCTAGTGAATTTCTGAGGTTAGAAGGAGTTTAAATATATTATCTATTATTTATTTCAACCTCTCTGAGGTGTTAAAATATAATAATGATGAATCGAGAAAAAAAAAAATCTAATATTAGGCCCATTGGGCCTGATATGAATCATATCAAGCCCACATTTGGCTTAATATTACATATTTTTTAATTCTTCATTATTACATTTTAACATCTCGGAGAGGTCGAAATAAATAATGGATAGCATATTTAAACTCCTTGTAACCTCAGAAATCCACGAAAATTGAAATTTTTTACAATCGGAGCTCTTTAGGTCAAATTAGTAGGTTTTAACCAAAAACTACTGATTTTATCTAGAAAGCTCCGATTATAAAAATTTCAGTTTTCGTGGATTTCTGAGGTCATAAGGAGTTCAAATATATTTTTATTATTTATTTTGACCTCTCCAAGGTGTTAAAATATAATAACGGAGAATCGAGAAAAATCACGCATTGGGGTCGTTGGGCTTGATATAATTCATATCAAGCTAATGGGCTCAATATTAGATTTTTTTGTCGATTCTTCGTTATTACATTTTAACACATTGGAGAAGTCCAAATAAACACTGGATAACATATTTGAACTCCATGTAATCTTAGAAATCCACGGGAACTGAAATTTTTACAAGTGAAGCTCTCTAGGTCAAATCAGTGGGTTTTGACTTTTTGGTAAACATCAAAGTAGCTTGCGCCTTTTGATTAATTAAAATTGTTACATGTGTCCTTTGGTAAAATATTGATCCTTCTACAACATTGGGCTATACTCCTATTATATCAATCTATATTTAAATAAATTTTATCTTGTTTTAATATTGTTAACCGAGTCTTCTTTTGTCTTCCACTCCCTTGTTTAATGTGTGTATTTGTTATAGTTTCAGATCGTCTAACTGGAGCATTTATTAGTCATTTAAGTATGTGTCCATACTATCTTAAACGTGTCTCTCGAAATTTTTTCTCAATAGATGCAACTTCGACTTTCTCTCTAATACTTTCATTCTTTATTTTGTTCATCCTCGTATGTCCACACATACACTATAATATCCTCATCTCTGCAACTTTCATCCTTTGCTCATGTGCCTGAGTCATAGCCCAACATTCAACGTTATATAACATAACAGGTCTAAGGCTACGTTTAGTAAGGGGTAATCAGTCTTGTAATGTAATCAGGATTACATTACAAGATTGATTACTTTGTTTGGTACAGTTTTAAAATTGTAATGTAATGTAATCTGCATTACAAAAGCTAGTAAAAGTGTTATAATCTAGATTACAATGCCAACAACATGTAATTTGGATTACATTACAGACTCCATTACATTACAAACTAGATTACATTACCGCTAACCAAATGTAGCCTAATTGTCGTTTTATAGAACTTCCTTTTAAGTTTTAAAGGTACTTTACGATTACATAACATACTCGTCGTTAACCTCCGTTTCAACAATTGTGATTGTATTCTATGTAAGATATCTCTCTCATCCCTCTATCATTTTATAAAAGTAATCCTAAATACTTAAAGCTCTCAGTTCTAGACTGTTGGAGATCGGATGACCTGGCTAGAGGGGGTGAATAGCTTCTCATCTAATTCTCGGTTCTCTTCTACACTTGTTAGTGCGCACGTGGAATATAATTAAACTAAAATACTAACAAGAAGACAAATCGATTTACGTGGTTTGGAGATGACACTCTTACTTCACGGCTGTCCGTAAGGTGAACGATCCCGATCCTTCGGCGGATGACTCCCTGGAAAATCTCTGGCTATGCTCGTGTAGCTTCTTGTGGGTGGAGAAACCTCGCTACAAACTCGCACAAGACATCTGAGCACAAAGACTACTAATTGGCATGTAACCAAAGTCAATTTTGTCAACCCTAGCCAGCCAAACTGGGCTCCCTTAAATAGAGCTCGTGGCTGAACTAGCTGTTACCAGTCGACTGGTTCCAACACCAGTCGACTGATCCAGCCGAATCTGAATGTTATAACACAACATTCGAATTCCCAACCAACACTAATCGACTGCACAAAAGATCAATTGACTGATCCTTCTGTGACCTTTATTAGTTGACTATTCCCATACCAATTGACTGGTACAACCCTAAACCTGGGGTTTCCCATCCTGAGTATATTTCACTAGCACTCGGACCCTCATGACTCACTTGACTCTTCTTGCACTTGACCTGTTGCTTTCAAGTCTTCTTCTACTTTGACTCTCATCCCTCGGATGCATACAAGCCCGCGGCTTGTCTCCACATGTCATCCTTTGCATATGTCTCACAGTGTGCTTCCCTCGGCCCATCGTTGCTTCCTTGTCTACGGTCCCTCGGATACTCCTCCATCCTTCACCGGACCCAAAGTTATCAAGCTAAGTTATATGTGTATCCTGCAAAACTTGTGCACTCAAATACACATATCAAAAATAAGGGTGAACATAACTTAAACCCTTTGCCCAAACATCAAAATACATGGGTCCCACGGACCATAGATTGCTCCAATAATCTCTTCCTTTTTGATGTTTGACAATATGTTTAAGTTAGGGAAAACAAATAACAAATCAAATGCTAAAAAGATTTAGACTCACGTTGTCAAGGCTACACCTTGGACTTATACTGCCAATGTACATGCAAACATGCAATGCAAATATGCATAGATCTTATCACAAGGCATCCCCTACACCTAAACTCCCTATGAGTTAGGATTTTTACCAAGCGTACTTTTTAAGAACTTCTCCAAGACTCCCCCTACACATGGACTTACAAAATCTTTTTAAGAATCTATCACAAGGCTCCCCCTATGTCAATAAATAAGCAACAATGTTTCCCCTTAACCTAAGCTCCCCTAGAGCTAGGATTTCTAACAAAGGCATGTTTGATTTTCCACTTAAACCTAACATTTCTCCCTTTTTGTCATACATAAAAAAAAACTCCAACAATATTTTAATTATTAAATTCTTTACTCTCTAATGATCATAAACATTGTGTAATAACCCCTATAAGATTATACATAAGTTTGACATCATTAGGAAACTTTTCGGGTTGTTGAAAACAGTTTCAGCCTCGTATTAGTCGACTCTCAATCGACTGATCCCTATCGAAAGTGAACCTCACAGAATTATCAGTCGACTGCCTTCTACACCAGTCGACTGATACCATGATATCAGCATTTTTCTGTATTTTGACTCAATTTCAGAAATGCATCAGAAATTCCACAAGTCTCCAAAAATTCTTAAATTTTGTGGTGAGGTTTGTGATACCCGTGTCTACTTGGAAAAATACATTTAAAAAAATATATATCTCAGATCCCAAGATTGATATAAAACCCAAAACTAGCTAAATAGTTCAATTGAACCTTAGCCTAAAGTCCTAGTTTTGGCTTCCTCTTGATATATCAGCCCATACCAAATTACAATGTATCCTTAGCATTAGTTTATATGACATCTATACATCAAAAACTAATTTTCATGTAATATGATCCTATGTCACATTTGCATGAAACACAATCCCATGTGCCAAATCCCTAAGGTTTGAGACTCAAATTCGTCTCCAAACCCTTTGACACATTCCATGATTCTTTTAGACTCTCAAGAGATACCCTCCTGAGATCCATTGACCATGGGTCTCAATTTAACTCTTAGAGCTCCCTCTTAAACTCTTAACCTTAGTCACCTCCCTAGGTGACTCATCTATAATCACGAGGCCACACTGGTGTACCTTCGGTGATTCTTGGTTAAGGTCTTTTTGCCCTTAAATGACACTCCTTGGCATTTTTGGACTTCTCTTGCTATAGTCATGTGACATCCTTGCATATGACTTTTCTTTAGCATTGGAAGAATTCAATTTGACATTTTTGGATTTTTGACCACCTAATTGCATGTCAAATCCTCTAGGTCCAATAATAAACCTATCTAAGACTCTCTGTTAGTGCAGGAAGCATCATATCGAACCTTGTTTTGATATTGGCAAAGGGTTCAAAGTTAAGTATTATTGGTGATCTAACGTTGTTCACTGAGTGTGCAGAAAGAAGACCTGGCGAAGGACTGCTAGGCATCTAGCGAAGGGCTGCTAGGCATCAAAACCCTAAGACCTGGCGAAGGACTGCTAGGCACCTGGCGAAGGACTGCCAGGAAACAAAGTCCTAGCGAACAAAGACCTGGCAAAGGGCTGCTAGGCACCTGGTGAAGGACTACCAGGAAATAAAGACCTGGCGAAGGGCTACTAGGCACCTGGCGAAGGACTGCCAGGAAATAAAGACCTGGCGAAGGGCTGCTAGGCACCTGGCGAAGGACTGCCAGGAATTGAAGACCCAGCGAAGGGCTGCTGGGCAAAAGTCCAACCGGAGGAGCCGGTTGGCAAAAGGTAAAATCTCCTGAGAGGAGTAGGTGAGGACGCGTTCCCCGTCAAGGGAATAGTAGGCGTCGGTTCGACCTAGGGTTCCATTTGGGAGACTCAAAGTTAGAATCAAGACAGCTAAGGTTGTATAAACCTAACATTTATTGCCTTGTTTGTTGTAGAACTAACCTTGGATGCAGGGACTAAAGGAATGTGTTTCTGCAGCTCAGAACGCCCCAAAGGAGAGGGGCAGCAGCTGGGCTAGGCGCCCGAGAGGTCCCGGGCGCCCAAGGTCAAAGCCAAACAAACAGTTGAGCAAAGATTGCTTCGGAAGCTTACTGGGCCAGGAGCCCTCAAGCTCCCAGGCGCCCTGAGTGTCCCGGGCGCCCTGGATGCCTCGGGCGCCTTGGGTCCAAGCTAACTGAGCAATCGAAGCTAATCCAGCCGAGAAGCCAGCAGACCAAGTCAACCGGGGCGCCCCCGTCAGCTCCGAGCCCGATTCTGGAGGGATAAGCTTTGACCGAGCTTCGGATGAGAGTTCTCAGATCCGAAGGCACGTGTCAGGCGCCCCCAGCGTCTCGGGCGCCCCCAGGAGTGCTATAAAAGGGGTTCGACCCCCAAGGCTTTGACAACAACTTTTCTAACGCCTCTACGCTCTTCGACTCAAGCGCTCTGCTTCGAAAACCTCCGATCTCGAGATTCTAAGCGCCGACGACGACCCTCCGCACCGAAGTACGATCCACACTGGGCGTCGGTAACGAAGAGGAAACTTGTTCTTTTTACTGCACTATAATTGTACAATTCTTTGTAAAACTTTGCGCATTATAGAATTACCCGCAGTAAACGGTCAAGGACCATGGGCCTTGGAGTAGGAGCCGACCGCGACTCCGAACCAAGTAAAAATCCTTGAGTTCTGTGCGTTTATTTTTAATTTCCGCTGCGCATTCTCTTTTTTCTAATCCGAAACGTTTTCACGATATTCACCCCCCCCCCCTCAATCGTGTTTTCTCGATCCAACACTCTCTTCATTTCCTCAAGCTTTGCTTTTACGGCTTGATTTTCTCTCTCTAAGATTCTAATCCTAGAGTCAACATGTTCACCTTGGATATTCCTAGACCTACTCATTTTTTTAGACATATGTCTCCCCTTTTGAGATTTATGCCTTGGTCCTTAGGTCTAGTGTTCATGGTTTTATCATGAAATAATTTTCTAGGGTTTTGATATGCAATATTAACCCTATTCCTATCATGATATTTAAAACCATAATTTTACATGAGAATATAAGAAAAATTTTTCTTAGCATGCATGGAGGAATTTAAATTTGATTTATATTTAAGGTTAGGGTATACCTTCCTTACCCTTGTAGCTCCTCCTTGATGCGAGCTTTTCTTCTTCTCCTTCTTCTTCTATTTCTTCAAATGCTCAAACTTCTTGAATTCTCCCTTACTTGACCATTTGGTGTGGTAGTGGCCCCACTCATCACATGTGAAGCATCTAATGTGTTTCTTCTCCTTCTTGGCTCCATCCTTACAATTCAAATTAGATTTCAAAGGAATTGAATTGAGTTTAGAATTTATCTCCTTCTTACCCAATGGACATTTGTCCTTGTAGTGTCCCTTTTCATTGCACCTAAAGCAAATGATGTGGTCTTTTGTTGTTGCTTTGGAGGAGGTGCTTGCAAGGTTGACTTCCAAGATCTCTTCCTCATTTATCTTGGCTTCCTTTTCAACCTTGGATGGAGTGGATGATGCTTCTTCATCTTCTTGTGCCACTTCACTTGAGGAGGTGGATGATGCTTATTCTTCTTTTGCCTCCTCGGATGTTGAGTGCATCTCTTTATCCAATTGGTCATTCTCCTCCTCTTGGACCATTAAACCCATCTCCTTGGACTCTTCTTCTTCTTGTGCTTCTGTAGGATTTTCATGTAGAGCAATCACCTTTCTCTATAGCTCATGAGCACACTTGTACTCACCTACACTCATAATCACATCATTAGGCAAAATATTAATTAAAATTGAGATTACCTTCTCATTTGCCTGTGATTGTGATTGTTGCTCCGTGTTCCAATAGCGTGGTCGGAGTTTCTTCCCATGCTTGTCTTTGGGGCTTCGAATGGTTCTTCGAGTGCGATCATCATGTCCCTATCTATGTCGAATCATGTCTTCACCTACAGCCTCCAATAGTCGAAGTTGTCGCAATCGTATGGAAGTGGAATGATGATGTCATCTCCTATTCTTTCTTCAAGCTCCATTTTTCTCTAGCTCTTTGCTCCTTTGGCAGTTAGTCCAACAAGAGAGATCTCACTCTGATACCACTTGTTGGAGATCGGATGACCCAGCTAGAGGAGGGGTTAATAGCATCTCACCCAATTCTCAGTTCTCTCCTATACTTGTTAGTGCGCACACGGAATATAATTAAACTAAAATACTAACAAAGAGATAAACAAATTTATGTGGTTCGGAGATGACACTCCTACTCCACGGTTGTCTATAAGGTGGACGATCCTGATCCTTCGACGGATGACTCCCCGGAAAACCTCCGGCTATGCTCGTGTAGCTCCTTGTGGGTGGAGCAACCTCGCTACAAACTCGCACATGACCTCTAAGTACAAAAACTATTAATTGGCCTTTAACCAAAGCCAATTTCGTCAACCTTAGACAGCCAAATCAAGCTTCGTTAAATAGAGCTCATGGCTGAACTAACTGTTACCAGTCAACTGGTTCCAACACTAGTCGACTGATCCAGCCGAATCCGAACGTTACAGCCCAATGTTCGAATTCCCAGCCAACTCCAGTCGACTGCATAGAAGATTAGTTGACTGATCCTTTTGTGACCTCTACCAGTCGACTGATCCCATACCAGTCGACTGGTACAACCCTAAACCTAGGGTTTCCCATCCCGAGTATATTTCACTCTCACTCGGACCCTTATGACTCACTTGACTCTTCTTGTAGCCTTGACCTGTTGTCTTCAAGTCTTCTTCGACTTTGACTCTCGTCCCTCGGATGCATATACAAGCTCACAGCTCATCTCCACATGCCATCCTTCATGTATGCCTCAAAGTGTGTGCCCTCGGCTCATCGGCAGTTGCCTTGTCCACGGTCCCTCGGATGCTCCTCCATCCTTCATCAGACCTGAAGCCGTCAAGCTGAGTTATATATATATCCTGCAAAACCTGTACACTTAAATACACATATCAACATAAGGATGAACCTAATTTAAACCTTTGCCCAAACATCAAAACACATGGTCCCACGGATCATATATTGTTCCAATATAGACAACTTGTCATCTCTTGTCTTAACAATTGTTTCATTATGTCTAATATTGCTAAACTTAAATTTCATATATTCTGTCTTTATTCTACTAAACCTAAAACCTTTTACTTCTAGTGTTTCTCGCTAAGGTTCTAATTTAGCATTTACCCCTTCATATGTCTTGTCTATTAAAATAATATCATTTACAAACAATATGTACTATGATACTGTATCTTGAATGTGTCGAGTGAGTTCATCCACGATTAGTATAAAAGATAAAGATTTAGAGTTAATCCTTGATGTAACCTTGTCCTTATTAAAAATGTTGTAGTTAATTGACCTCAACTCTTCACTCTGATCATTACATCCTCATGCATATCCTTAATTAGTTCAATATATAATACGTTAACACCTCTCTTTTCTAAAATTCTCTATATAATTTTTCTTAAGCCTCTATCATAAGCTTTTTCTAAGTCAATAATTATTATGTGTATATCTTGCTTTTGTTTTCAATACTTTTTAATTATTTGTCTGAGAAGATGTATAACTTCTATTATCGACCTTCCAAATATGAACCCAAATTGATTTTCAGTCACCGTGGTCTCTTTCTTTAATCTTTTTTCTAACACTCATTCCCAAAGTTTCATGGTATAACTCATTAGTTTACTCTTATAGTTTGCACAATTTTGTATATCTCTTTTATTCTTATATAAGGGAAATAGGTGACAAAAGACGATTTACTCACCCTCAGCGCCCCCCAACTCATCCTAGGGCCAACACGGAGGAGGTAAATGACGGGGGTTACTAGCCTAGATACTGTGGCTAGCACGTGGGGAGGGTGGGCACGTTGGCTTTGCTAAGTTTTGAGCCCTATACCTCAAGGTGGTCATACTTATGCACTAACCATCAATCCATTCCTTGGGAACTTATATAAGTTAAATTGGTTACCTAAATCTTCATTAAAAAGTTGATGAAAGTATATCTTCTATCACTTTTTTATTTCTTTATCATTTACTAGCACCATATTTTATTTATTTTTAATACATCTTATTTAACTAAGATTTTTTATATTCCTCTCTCTCACTTTAGCTATTCTATAAATGTCTCTTTCCCCTTCTTTTGTATCTAAGTTTCAATATAATCATTCAAACGTTTCATTTTTTGCTTTATTCACTACTTTCTTAGTCTCTTTCTTGGCTATTATATGTTTTTTTAAAGTTATTCTCGTTCTTTCAAATATATAATTCGTTTGTTGGTTATTATTCATTTTTCTTTCACTTTTTTTTTTGTACTTTTTCATTCCACTACTAAGATTCCTGACTTAGTGGTGCATGTCCTTTTAACCGACTAAGTACACTCTTAGCTACTATTTTCAATTTTAATCCATCTTATCTCATGTCGTATTAGAGTCATACCGTATATTTCACCTAATACTTGTACTCCTGTTTTCTCCATTCTTTAACTTGCACCACTTAATTCTAGAAGTCATGTATATTTTTCTTCTATTGATACTATAATTAAGGCGTATATCTAACACTACTAACTTACGTTGGATAGTTAAGTTTTCTCCAGGTATGACTTTATAATCTTTACAAATCATTTTATTTTTCTTCCTAACTATAAAAAAGTCAATTTATGATTTATTATTCACACTTTTGAATATGAATAAGTGTTATTCTTTTTTTAAAAAAACATATTAACTAGTATAAAATCATATATTATCGTAAAATCCAATATAATTTTACCTTATTCATTTTTTTTCCAAACTCATAACTTCCATGTACTTTCTCATATTCCTCATTTTTCGCTCTGATATGCCCATTTAGATCACATCTTATTAAAATTATCTCAATTAATATATACGATGGGAGAAAAATTAGTATTTTGTGTGTATAAGAGAAAAAATGAGTAGACAACAAGTCAAAAATGACAGATAGCTCGAGGTTTAAGTTATGATATATTGGACAGTGTAAAGCAAAAAATAGAGTAGAAATTTTTGTAGATAGTTCTTTAAAAGATGAAATTTTAAAATAGTTAGAAAGGGAGATATAATTATAGCTCTCAATATAGTAGTGACGAAATAAACTGTGAATTTAATTAGTATATATGCACCTTAAGTAGAATTAGATGAAGAAATCAAATTAAGATTTTGGGGTGACTTAGATAAGGTATTACAAAATATTTCGCCAAATGAAATGTATGGCTGTAAATGGACTGAACGTTCGCGAACAAGCACGGTATTCGGTTTGATAAGAGCTTATTTATATTCGTTCAATACACACGAGATCAATTAAATAAACAAGCGTGGATAACTCTTTAAATTAAACGAGCAATTTTGAACATATATGTGTTCATCTCGTTAATGTTCACGAACAATGTTCATGGACAATGTTCTTGAATAATATTAATGAACAACGTTCGTGAATAATGTTCACGAACTATGTGCATCAATAAAACTCTTATCAACATATTAAATAAACAAAAAAAAATTAAAATAAACTTACAAGTTTGAATTATCAAGCTCAATAATAATCAAATAAGCAAAAGTTTCAAATAAGTTTGAATTGAGAGTTCAATAATATTTAAACGAACCAAGCTCAAGCTAAGTTCCAACCAAACTCAAGTTCGTAAAAAATAAACCAAGTCAAGCTTGAACAATCATTTCAAAGGCTTGGTTCATTTTAGCCTCGATTTGGCTTGATTCGATTATCTTATCAAATAAGTTTGAATACCCTAAACTTAGCCTGGCTTGACATATTTACAACTCTATTTACTACCTCCATTGCTTTACCAGTGTGGGTTCATATGTTTAATGCTCCAAATCTTAGACTATTAGTCTTCTTATAATTTTTATTTTTATCCCACTTATGGTGTGAGAACTCCTGTCTATTTAACACTACATGCAAGTTCTCATGGAGATATAGAGGTCCTTGCCGATACATTACAGTTGGACCCTGCAATGTGAACTCTTACATATTTTGCACTAAATCCGAATTATGGAGATGTAGCAGTTTTTACCGAGACGTTACCTAACATTAACACAATAGTTTAATGAATCCATTTACGTTGACTAACAATCTAATATAACCTTCCGTCTTTATCCAGGTTTGGGATCGACCATGACTGGGTCATCATGAATGGAGTTTATATAAATATATAATTTTTTAAAATTACTGACCTAATATTGCAGATAGCATGCACAACAACATTGTTTCAATTTATTTATTTTTGATTTTATTTTTTTAGCTTATGATTATGCTATTTAAGGGTTTTTTTTAGAATTTAGGAGTTAAGTTATAGTAAAGCAAAAAAAAAAAAAATCAAACCAAAAAATTATTTGAGGTTGAATAGAATTTGATCGGTAAGATCTTTAAAATTATGAAATTAACTTTAAGGTCTGTTAAGAATACTTGTCTAAATGACAATTTAGTTTGTATGGTAAATAAATCGAACAAATAAATTTGATATTTGACATAATACAAATTTATTTATATTTATTAAATATATATAATCAATTAAAAAAATAAATTTGAATATTCATTTAATTTAATAAAAAATTTAAGTATACATATTCAACCCGTTAATATCTGTGATTAATATTCGTGAATAATATTCACAAATAATATTGTAAATAATTTTCATCAATAAAACTCTATTAATTTATTAAATAAATTTAAAAAATTATAATGAACAAATAAATTTATATTATCAAAATTAATAATTAATCAAATAAATTTAAAATATAAATAATTTTAAATAATCCAATTAGTTTGATTTGTGACTTCAAAAATATCTAAATAAATAAGTTTAAGTAAAATTCAAATCAAAATAAACTCTAAAAAATCAAATTAAATTTGAATAATTATTTTAATAACTTAATTTCTTTTGGAGCTCGATTCGAGCTGATTCATTTATGTTATCAAATAAATTTACATGAAAATTGACTCGGCTCAAACTCGTTTATCGTCCTAAAGCTATTAATCAAATTAATCCAGAAATAATAGTTTATCAGCACAATATCCAGATAATTTATTCGAAGACCCCTCCCCCTCTTCCTCCGCCGCCGCCGCCTCAGGGCAGTCCGATCCAGCTTCTGTTCCGCGTTCCGCCTACGCCTCTAAGATTGACGTATGCG
Organism: Boesenbergia rotunda; assembly: GCA_024364735.1. Classification (NCBI taxonomy): domain Eukaryota; kingdom Viridiplantae; phylum Streptophyta; class Magnoliopsida; order Zingiberales; family Zingiberaceae; genus Boesenbergia; species Boesenbergia rotunda. The sequence goes on along the minus strand of JAGFNQ010002251.1, from coordinate 268,066 downwards.
AAGTCCACCAAACGCTAGCCGTTGTTGCATCTCTCGGTCTCACGTGACGACTCGATCTTGCCTCCCCTTTCTCGCTAAACCCGCAAAGCGTCGACGGCAATCTCTCGCCTTTTCCGCCAACACATGATCCGGATGCCGGAACAGTAGAGGGAACCTTCTTCTGGTCCAAATCTTCCTTTTCATCCTCATTTGATCTCTTTTTTCTTCTCGCCTTTGCCCTATTACGGACATGAGTCCAACTACCGATTAGATTGGTACGTCGGTTGGCGTTGCCTGTCGCAGTTTGCTTGCTCCCTACCGGACTCGGATCAAGGTTGCCTGCAAAAATATCAAGCACTGGTAAGTGGTTTTCTGTTTTATTGCCTTTAAATTCGGATTTTAAGTTGCAATCTGGTAAGAAATGAATGGTAAGCTTGTCACTATAATTTAAAGTTTTTAGTTGCCCTGCTCGCTTGACTGCAAAATTTTGCTCGCTTGACTGCAAAATTTTAACTTTTGAAGTTTTTAAGCGCCTGCAGGTATAGATTGATAATCTGTTGGTTAACTGTGTAGATACAATTGTGCAACTTGAATTTTAGGTGCCATTGTAGTTGATTGTAATTTTGGTTCAGAAAAATTGAAGACTGGTGTCATCTTGTGATGCAATTATACCACCTGAGTACCAACTTGTCTACGACCGCGGGGGCTAGACTGGTGTCATCTTGATTATTCAAACGATATGTTAGCATTTGACTTTGCTATATTGGTTATCCTTGTGTTAGTTGGGCAGTTTTTTATCAGTACTTATTCCTTAGGTCTTTATATATTAGTTTATTTTATAGTAGTTATAATTGAATCCTATTTGGTACTGTGACAGTTGCTATTACTGTGATGGTTATTATATACAATGTATAATGATGATTTTTCATTACTAAATTTTAGGATGGTTGTGAAAGATAAACAATTCAATGGTTAATCTGGGATGGTCCGACCAGTTAACTCTTCCAGGTTAATTCTTGGATCTATATAAAATTTAACCAATTGACCAACTGGTTTAAACAATGAACCAATTACCTAGCTCTTCTAGTTTGTTTCCAGTTTGATTTTTGATAACTATGCTATGGTTAGTTAAAACCTAGATTGGTGATCTATTAATCAAACTGATCTAGATGTAATAATTTATGAATACAAAACCTAAAAATAGTACACCCCTCCAACCATCTTCATCCACTGTACTCTGCAGCAATGTGATTCCCTCTTATGTTCCTCATCGTTGCCATATGTAACTCTGGATACGTCTTTCATGTATCCTCCTTCAACCAAAGTCTCTCTTTCACTCTTCATCCCCTCAGTTTCAGGTTCCCTATCCTCTCTTCTCCGCTTCTAAGTTTTCTTCTAGTTATTCATGCTCAAATGCCCCAGTGAGAAGTCAATTCAAGCTCAATTACTATGTTGCATTAAGTTTTTTCCTTCTTATTCAGTGCTTCTATCATGTAATAGTCTATTGAGTGGCCATTCTATGTTGTGTTTCAGATGTTTTGTACTCCAAGATTCAAATTTGATTTTCTGATAATTTTAGCAATTGATTAGATGCAATAAATTCATGTTAATTTGTTTAGCATTCTGTTTATTTTCTATTTCCTAATCATTATAACTTCTTCAATTTCTTGTAAATCATTGGATGCTTGCTGGTAAATGCTGATTCTATCACAAGCTTGCTTTACCTGTGCTGTGCACATTCCATTGTCAATTCATTTTACTCTACTAATTTGTCTTCTGAACACTATAATCAGGTGTAGATGGAATTATATAGTGATTTTTTTTATTACCTTAGTTCTGTTTTGCAGATTTTAGCAGGCTTATAATTTACGGCAGTGTAATTTAACTTCCTTTACAGTGAATGGTTCATAGATCATTCATGTGTAGTAGTAAACTATTATCATTATGAAATACCTAGAATTTTATTTTATTTATAAAAGAATTTGCAATTTTTATATATTTGTTTTGGAGAAATGAGTATAAGAATTAAGACACTGCTATTCTGGTCTATGGTCAAACATTGACTGATATATGTGTTTTCAATTTTCTAGTTCATTCTCCTCATACCTCACGACTGTTTTTGTGGCATCAACAGCCAAGGCAAGATGGGGAAGAAGCAACACAGTAAAGATCGGATGTATATAACAAAAACTGAGTGGGCAACTGAGTGGGGTGGTGCCAAATCTAAAGATAACTCTGTGCCCTTCAAACAATTACCCTTTTACTGCTGCTCGTATGATCCAACACCAAAGATTTCAATTTTATTTTTATGTTTACCTCCTCAAATTTTTAGTATATTTATGCTCATTTACAGGCTTACTTTCTTACCATTTGAAGACCCAGTTTGTACTTCTGATGGCAGCGTGTTTGATCTGATGTGAGTCATCTTGTAAAATAATGTTAGTTTTGTGTATTTTCTATTAGATTTACAATGAAAGATTTTTTTTTTTATATTGAATACAGGAGTATAGTCCCTTATATCAAGAAATATGGTAAGCATCCTATTACTGGAGCTGCTCTCAGAGAAGAAGATCTAATTCCTCTTACTTTCCACAAGAATCCTGATGGTAAGCTCATGATGATTTTAATTTTTAATCCTTTTATATAGTTTTTTTTTTCAATTTCTTTCTTCATTACAAGATTTTGGGTTTAGTAACAAGATATTCTCCATGACACACCCAAATACAATAAAATATGATCATAATAATGAGTTCCTATATTATATATTTATATTATTCATTTAAAGTCAGGATCATTTCAGGGAACTATATGAACGCATATTACTGCTAATAGATGAAGAAAAAGTTAAGAGTGCACATTTTCATAATATTAACACTACATGGAATGTGGTAGTGGATAAAATTAGGAATGTTTCAAAATCAATTGTTTAGATGGTTCATTAGTAGAAAGTAACTTCATGAGAGAGTTGGTGGTGATGTAAAGTGCTGGCATAAAAAGCATGCTAAAATATATGAGAAAATTGTAAAAATGAAGAAATTGAGTAAGTAGCTAATATTGGATCTCAAGAAATTTTTATGTCAATAATGTTCAAGATTTTGGATAGCTTTTTTAATAAGTTAGTAACTAAATACAGGAAAATGGGTATTGTCCGGGAAAGGAAATGTAAAACCATTGGTGATTTTGAATGAATAAAAAGAAAAAAAAATCATAAGTTCTTGTTGATGATAAAGAGATTATGGTAAGTTAGAAAATTATTTGTCCATAATATTTAATAAACTTACAAAAGAATAGATTTTGATAGTAAAACTTGTGATAATCATAATTTTGTTCATAAGTGAAATCAAACGAAGTAGAGCAGCTTATAAAGCAAATAAAAGTAGCTAATAACATTTTTTCTGATAGCTCCCTGTTGAATTTTGAAAGAATTTAGAACTGTCAGGCATAGGAATTGAATGTTGGAATTGTGAAGATTTATTGCTAGGTTTGCGGTGGTGAGAAATAGATTGGACTGAATGATTTTCATCTATCACAGTAGTTGGTCCTACGTTTCTCGAAAAAATCTCTTAGAAATTCCAAAATTTGGAGACTGCATTTGCTGTAGTCATCATCCAACAAGCCACTTCCTAATTGCTCTTTAGTTGACTCTCTTATTCTACATAATAGTATAAGAATAGTGTACCTTGATATTTAGACTACAGATAGGTTAAGCAATTATAGGAGGAAAAGAAGAATGCGTGAACACAAGTAATTCATGTCAGCGCTGATATCCTAATATCAACAATTAGCTCTATTTTTTGTTTTTGTTACAATTAACTGACCCCACCTAGTGGGATAAGACTTTGTTGTAAATAAGAATTAAAAAAGAAAACAGTTTTGTTTTTACCTTTCACAGGTTAGAGAGCATGTTGCTTTTGTACCTATTGCAAAAGCCAAGGTTGGGCGTTTATGAAACTACATGTTTGACTTCCTCAATTATGCTATCCTTAGTTTTCGCTGATTGGTTACTTTCTTAATACAGGGGAGTACCAGTGCCCAGTTCTTAACAAAGTTTTTACAGAATTTACACATATAATTGCTGTTAAAACTACAGGAAATGTTTTCTGTTATGAGGTATGTTGGCACAGAAGTCTCATTCCTCTGATGCTTCCCCATATTTTTTATATTACGTGTTTGATTCCTCATTTTGGTTTGTTCATGTAGGCGATTAAAGAATTAAACATCAAAACAAAAAACTGGAAAGAGTTGCTTACAGATGAGCCGTTTACTAAGGATGATTTAATAACAATCCAGGTATGCCATTCAAAAGAATGCTTCTGCATTTTTTGGTCTTCTGTTAGATAAACTAATACAGTTTGCTGATGCTATTGCAGAATCCCAATGCACTCGATAGCAAGGTTCTGTCGGATTTTGATCATGTTAGAAATAATATGGCAGTTGATAATGAAGGTAAATATTTTAGTTTCTATCACAATATGACTCTAACTCCGCCTGTGACGACCTAGTCATGGCCGGTCCCAAGCCCGGATAAAGGAGGAGGGTTGCGTTAGGTTGCCAGCCAGCGTAAAAAAACTATGGCAAATACTCAATGAATGGATCCATTAAAGTATTATGCTAATGCTAGGATGTTCCCCGGAAGGAACGCGTTGCAGGGTCCGACTGTAACGTCTCGGCAAGGACCGCTACATCTCCAGAACTCGAGTGTAGTGCTAAATATGCAAGAGTTCACGTTGCACGGTCCGATTGTAACGTATCGGCAAGGCCCGCTACATCTCCATAAGAACTTGGGTGTAGTATTAAATAGGCAAGAGTTCTCACATCGTAGGTGGGATAAAAACAAATATTATAGGAAGAATAAGAGTCTAAGATTTGGACATGGAACATAAGAACCCTCACTGACAAAGCAATGGAGGTAGTAGATACGATGATTAGGAGAAGAATTAGTATTCTGTGTGTACAAGAGACAAAATGGGTAAGTGAGCAGGCAAAAATGATAAAGAACTTGGGTTTTAAATTATGGTATACATGAAAGAGTAAAACAAAAAATGGAGTGGATATTTTGGTAGACAATTCTTTGAAAGATCAAATTGTTGGAGTAGTTAGAAAGGGGATAGACTTATAGCTCTAAAGATAGTAATGGCGAAAAAAACTGTGAACATAATTAACATATATGCACCTCAAATAGGATTAGATGAAGAAACTAAATCAAGATTTTGGAGCGATTTAGATGAGGTATTACAAAACATTCCGCCAAATGAAATGATTTTAATAGGAGGCGATCTAAATGGACATGTCGGAGCGAAAAATGAAGAATATGAGAGAGTACATGGGGGTTATGGGTTTGGAACAAGAAATGAAGAAGGAAAAAACTATATTGGATTTTGCGATAAGCATATGACCTTATACTAGCTAATACATTTTTTAAGAAAAAGAAGAACACTTGATCACATTCAAAAGTGGGAATAATAAATCACAAATTGATTATTTTATGGTTAGGAAGAGAGATAGGAAGATTTGTAAAGATTGTAAGGTTATTCCTGGAGAAAGCTTAACTACCCCAACATAGATTAGTAGTGTTAGATATACGCCTTAGTTATAATATCAATAGAGGAAAAATATACACGACTCCTAGAATTAAGTGGTGGAAATTAAAGGATGGGAAGCAAAACATATTGAAGGAGAAGGTAGGAATACAAGCATTAGATGAAATATATAGCGACTCTAATACGACATGGGATAAGATGGTATCAAAGTTGAAAATAGTAGCTAAGGATGTACTCGGTGAGTCAAAGGGGGCATGCACCACCAAGGAAGGAATCTTGGTGGTGGAATGAGAAAAGTACAAGAGAAAGTGAAAGAAAAACGAATAGCTTATAAGGAATTATATATTTGTAAGAACGAGGAAAACTTAAAAAAATATACAATAGCCAAGAAAGAGGCTAAGAAAGCAGTGAATGAAGTAAAAAATAAAACTT